>JABFQH010000109.1:0-10637 GCA_022816965.1 Tanaodytes sp. ZL-2020 | reverse complement strand
GGGTAAAATCACCCGTCCGGGGGTGTCCCACACGGGTGACACGGGTAAAATCACCCGTCCGGGGGTGTCCCACACGGGTGACACGGGTAAAATCACCCGTCCGGGGGTGTCCCACACGGGTGACACGAAGATTTCCGACACGGGTCAGACGGGTAAAACGGGTAACACGGGTAACCTGCGAATAGACACTCCCTTTTTCAAATTACTGCATAACTTTATTATAACAAATTAAGTAGTTTATAAATTAAATTATTTTATAAACCTGCTTTGCTTTTTCATAATCATTCAATAATAGTTGTTTAATATCACGATCATTTTACATATTTTACATATTTAACATTTGAATGTTTTGTATCTAATTGAATTCTAATTTCTATCGCAAATCTATCTATACATTAAATTACAAAATTATAGAAAATATTACTTAATTATGCTGCAATGTGAAATAGTCATTCTTCTACTCATTTTTTTATTTATTAATGTAAATGATTGTTATATTAGATGTAATTCTTCTTTATATTCTTGTATGAAAATAAATTAGCGAGTGGTAACTAAAATTTTATATTGTAATGTTTCAGATTCTAAAATGTCAAATAACGATTACGTTCTTTTACATGTACTTACAGAACTTATGGAATCAGATAGCGAAGAGGAGGAATATCTTGACATGATTATTAATTCTCAAGGGCCCATAGATAGAACGAGAATGAATTATTATTTTAATTTAATCAATAGCTATACAGATGAGGAATTCAAAAGTCATTTCCGGTAATAAAATTTGTCATAATCTTTGAAACTATTGTAATTTAATCAATTATGTGCCCATCAGCTAAAAAGCTTCTTTCCATCAGCTTCTTATCAGGGATTTCATTTTGCATTATTTTCCCAATAAATATCAGAAAATAATCGGAGACCATGTTCTGATAGAAATTTCTAAGATTAGAATACTGAACTGTTTTAGTTTATTTTTCATACATCGATTTGCGTGCGACATTTTTTCTCGTGTTTAACTTTTAAATCCAATCTCATAAATATATATCTATATATATAAATATATATTTCGCTACAAAACGCTGAACGCTCTCTGTATCATTTGATGTTAATGAAACAAAAATAAATGCAATTAATAATTTTTTAATGAATTCCTTATTATTTCATGTGTTGTGTTATTTAGGATGAAGCGTAATACATTTCAATATATTTTGGAACATATTAGAGACAATTTAGAAAAGCAAGAAGACCAACCTGGACGACCAACTTTACCTGCTGAAATTCAGTTTTTAATTGCAATTTGGTGCATGTGCACGCCTGACTCGTTTCGGTAATATAAAAAATGCTCATTACATTGTGCAAATTGACTTTAAAATTATCGAGTACAACTATCATTATACGTACTTCTACAACTTGTGAACTTTCCATGAATCCCTAATGTCAGTTACAATAAATCATACGTTAAAATATAAATATAAAAACCACCACTAAAAAGTCCATCTTCCCTGACAACACAACTGCACTCAAATGATTTGATCAAATTTTGTGCTATGCGGTGTTCTCACATTTGATCAAATTTTAGGCAAATCGATTTTTTTAACCAAATTTTGATCAAACTTTGATCAAATAAATTTCTGATTTTAATAAACAATTCATATAAATTTGAATTTGCATAAAATTTGATCAAAATTTGATCAAAGTGTGTTTTCAGGGTTATGCTATTTAATAATAATGATTTAATTTATTTAATCAAAGCATATTTTTAAAATGTCGATATTTTTTTATATATTGATTTTATTGATTAGAAACTGCAAATATAAAATTATGTTTTTGAATACGGGCGAATTTATTCAGTGTTTATGTTTTAAAAAGTATTAGAACAAGAAAATTGCAGTTTTGCGAAGTTTTAAAATGTTTTGAAATGCTTAGATTCGTTTTATATCGTAAACTTTTTGATACAAAAGTCACAATCCGTTGTTAAAATGTATTAAAATTAACAAATACCCAAAATTATTTTGAACTTTCTCATTTGCTGGGACGTTTAACACAATGTCAGATCGTGGGTTTCGTTACCAAATATTGTGAATAAAGTAGAAATATCGTTATTTTAATTTATTATATCTGTGAAAATTATGAAAATAATACTTCAGACTGTGAATGCGTCAAATATTGCAATTTGACTTTTTAAAAATAGAATTAATAGAATTATTATGCGCAGATTTATTCTATTATAATAATGAATGATATGTTAAATAGAATATGTAGTCAACCTTATGACGTGTAAATTTAGTATTTTAAAAACAATTGTTAGTTTATTTGAACATTAACATTAATTGAATATACTAAAGAATAAGTATATTGTTTTGGAAATTCTTATTGTTCCTATGAAATTGTGTACATTTCTGAAGATCAAAGTTAATAATATAGTAAAAATTGGATAATATAAAATAATATACATAATAAATGAGTAATTATTTATAATAAATAATTTATAATAGATAAATAATATAATTTGGATTTTCAAGGCGTAATAGTTTTGATTCAAAAAATAATTCACACCATTTTTTGATAGATCTGTATCACAACGATTTGGTGTATCAAAAAGTACGGCTTGGGAAATAGTGCAAAGAGTGAACGATGCTCTTTATGAAGTCCGTCGTGATTTTATTACTTGGCCAAGTCAACAAGTAGCAAACGAAACATCTCGCTCCATTGAGCGTAGACATTCTTTTCCAGGTGTTATTGGGGCGATTGACGGAACCCATATATATATCGCCGCACCTGGAGAAAATCCTGAAGCATATATAAATCGCAAAGGAAGACACTCCATTCAATTACAAGTGCGGTTTAATAGATTATTATTATTATATTATTCAGTAGAAATACAATTTTTTTATTTTGTCTATCATCGTTATTATTAATCTTACATATTCAGTATATTTGTTTTTCTTAAAAAAAAAAAATTAAGAATGTTCAATGTACACTTATTCTCCTTCTTTTATAATTATTAAAATAAATTGAACAACATAAGCTAATAAATGCATTTATCAAAATATCACAATGTAAAAATACAACATTTTACGTTTGCTTTATTTGACAGGTAGTATGTGAAAATAAATTGAAATTTATACACTGTTATTGCGGCCAAGTGGGATCGGTGCATGATAATCGAGTTTTTCGGTTATCAGATTTATCACATTTTCTGAACGACGAACATTTTCCCAATGATAGTCATCTAATCGGTGACAGCGCCTATTGCCTAAGCAAATATATTATGGTGCCGTATCGTGATAATGGCCATTTGACAGAAGCGCAGATAAATTTTAATACAAAATTATCATCATCAAGGATGATGGTGGAACGCGCAATAGGACTTTTGAAGGGAAGATGGCGCAGTTTGTCCGACAAATTACCAATGACAAGAACCGAACTTATTCCAAAATATATTATTGCATGTTGTGTTTTGCACAACATATGTTTGTTGCAAAACGATGAAATTGATGTGCCTCTCAATTTCGAAAACATGGACGCTGCTTTACCTGGTGCGATGGTACTTGATCATAATACTCAGGAAGGAATTGCCAAAAGAATTCATATAACAAATATGTTGAATGAATAACTGATGTATTTTTTTATTTTTATACTTAATTGAATGCTGTAATATTGTATTTTAATAAGAACATTGACTACAACGATTTGTATTAATTAGATTTAATCACATAATAACAGGTGAATAAAAGCCTTACAATCAGAAGTACGTTTAATTAGTATCATTTTGAACAAAACTCACGTTTAAAAAAAAATGTCTAGTATGCTTTTTAAATCTTTAAGTAATGGATATGCACGATACAAAAATGTAAAAAAAAAATAAAAAAACGTTGATATTCTCTATAATGTAAAATTTGTTCAACAATTGTCGCATACATTGTCATATT
Source organism: Tanaodytes sp. ZL-2020 (assembly GCA_022816965.1). NCBI lineage: Eukaryota > Metazoa > Arthropoda > Insecta > Hymenoptera > Scelionidae > Tanaodytes > Tanaodytes sp. ZL-2020. Next base: position 6,711 of record JABFQH010000109.1, on the reverse strand, counting down.
AAAACTAACAAAACATTTAATTCTACGTTCATATTAAAAAAAAAAGTATCTTTTTTTCTTTATATACTTAATCAAGTATATTATATTATATATTACGTTGAATCTGAATATTAATATATTAAAAATAACGTGAAACATTTATTTTTTTGATTTTTCAGCGAATGCATCTTTAATTTCGCGAAGCATTGCCATTTTTTCGTCGTGCATAGCTCGCTTTTCTTCTCTATACTCCATGAGAAGATCTGCTTTAGATTTTCTTTTTTCTGTAAACAAGAAATGTATCAGTCATCCAATTTTAGTCATGTTTTTTCGTACTTAGTACACGCTAACAAAATTTTACTTGTTCAAATGTATTTGCTAAATAAAATCTATAAATAATAAAACCAATAAATAAAAAGACTCAAATGTGATATTAAATTAAATTTAAGCTAGCTTTTTCAGCAGCATTATGTATTCTAAAAACTCTTTTAAAAAAATGAAATGAAAGTATTTGACACAAAACAAGTGAAGCAAGGTTGGCAATTACCTGCCCTTTTGGTATTATTAAGTGCAGGAATTCTTTCTTCACTGATATGAGATCCGGCTAGGGCAAGAGGTTTCACCCATGGTTTTTTTTTCAAAAATTTCATGTACGACCTGTAGACAAAGAGCATGTTTATATTCAATATTACATATTAGTACATTACATGTAATTAATATATAAAACTTGGAAAACCCTGGAAAAAGCAGGGTGCAAAATTGATTTGACGAGCAAATGTGACCGTGCAAAATTATATATAACAAAAAATAACCATGTCACATATATATCACATGCATTAAAATGAAATAGTTTAAATACTAGTTTCAAATTTATATTCAAATTATATAAAAAATGTATATCAATGTTGAATTGGAGTATACATATTAGACATTGTATGAATAAATTATTGCTGTGTTAATATAATAAATTCAAATAGCAATCAAAATGAATCAATAATAACGTCACACAATTTATAAAATTCTATTAACAAACAAAATTACGATATTATGAATAATTTATATCTCAAAGTTAAAAAATAATACATTTAAATGTTTTACTTACACTTATTTTATTATATTTTATAATAACTGATCATACGGTTGGAAATAATCGATTTAATTATAATTTTTATAACGTTTCTTTCAAAAAAAGTGTTTCATGACTTATTTGCATGACGTCGTGGAACACGCTGCTATGTTTCTTGGTATTGGACATGAAAACCATCAGATATACTCAAATTACTGGAACTGTAATAACTCACGAAACACTTTTTTATGGAAAGATATAAAAACTATGGTGAAGAGATAAAGTTCCAGATATTCATGATTTAATTAATTATGATTTGCATTGTCTGTCACATCCTTTATATGAAAAGAATTACAGAAATTAGAGTAGAATATATTTAATACACACATATCTTAATATATATTTTGTATTGTGTGTGTAAACACATTATGTATACTAATAAATATTATTAAGTTACTATACATTAATCTTTAAATTAATTAATTCATTATTTCTTAGGAGTTTCTCGTGTCTATATACATTGATTTATAATTTGTATTAACATGTTTTATAATTAATTATAAACATATATCATCTATTGATAATTTTACTGATATTAGGTTTTAAAATTTAATCCATCAAAAACGAAATCATTTTTCAAATAATCAATAACTTTGAATAGTTATATAATATCAAGTTGATATTTTTTATACTTGTAAAATTATATTAGACATGCCAAATAAGCATGATTAAACTGTTTGTATGTAATTGCTTGTTTTTTATGGAATTTCCTGGATCTTACAGCTTCAAATGAAACTTTTAATTTTATCAAGAGTTCAATATTTCAAATAAAAAATTACAATATGAAATAAAAAAAAATCTCTTTTTATAAAGTACTATAAGTTATTAGCTCTAAATACGTTGCTGAAAAGAAAGATTATACAAAATATATTTTTGAAATAATGATATTGAAAAGTTCTAATAATACTTCGTAATAAGGCCATGTTATGGTAGAGTTTCCTGTCCCTTTATTGTTGTCGCAGATTCTTTTGTAATGTCGTTTTAACGCCGTCATTTTATTATTACATTTTTTTCCTTCAATATGATATCCATTTTTGTCAATTTCCTTGCTTATTAAGTTCCAAAATTTTGCTACCGGCATTTTTCCATTGTTTAATAACTGTTCATGCTCCTTGTATGTTTCAATTAAGAGCAATGTTTCTTTACGAGACCAAGTGTAAGCTGCGAAATAATTATATAGTTGAAAATACAATCGATTGTGAAATATAATATAATAAAATTAATAATTTGAGTAACTTTTGATACATAAATTATTATCATCAGAATACCAACTTACTTCCACTTTCACTATCACACTCTTTATCTTTTACTGATGAAACATCATTCTTAATTGTCTCACAGACTCCTTTGGCTATATCTTAAAATAAAAATTGAAATCTATGAAATCTTGAAAAATCAACTAATGAATTTATGAATTATAATGAATTCATTATTCAAAGATACATAATAATTATAACTATTAATGAGTTTATGATTCAAATGTATTATCCATTCGAGAGTTCAATACTGGCTCTTTTTGAACTTCCGATGCCCTTATTCCAGCTTAAAATAAAATATATATTCATAACTAAAAATAAAATTTAATATAATAAAAAAATATCAAAAAAACATTCAGAATTTCTTTATAGCAATTATTTACCGATGAAAACATTCTTGTAATTGTATATATACACAATTGTTAACCCGATTGTGTGTGATAATAATTAATTAAATTCAATTTAAATGAAAGGAATAATTCGATATTTATTTCTATATATTTATTATTTCTAATATTTTAATATTTTCATGAATTAATGCCGTTTTTACAAAACTCATGCAGAAACAAAACTGTGCTCTCCGTGTGTATTAATTTATAATTAAAACTAATAATTATAATATTATATACTTTCTTAATATAATTAAATTAAATTAACGTATAATTTTTAATTTAAAATCAGAATCATTACAATAGTTAAAAATATTAACTTTTCCTGTAGATAAAATAATATTAGCAAACGATAACCAATTAATTTGGCAATAAATTTAACTTTGATTTTATTTATAATTTAAAATTAAATAACATTACAGAACTGAGAAATTTAAATACAATTAATTTACTAAATCTAAATATTCGTTTGAATATTTGAAGTTCAAATAAATCTAAAAAGATCAAAAGTTTATGTTTGACTTTAGATATAACAAATTTACTTAAATAAATTGCATATCATATCAACGATCATCATATAATAAATAATAATTGTAATAATTTACCTGGTAGAAGCCGTGCTTTTGCTTGCTTCAATTGCTGCAGTAATTTTGTAGCAACCATCAAATCTACAATAATAACAAAATGAAAATTATTTTGTTAAATATAATTGTTACAAAATGAAAATTAAATGTTTACGTTATACATATATAACATAATTAACTTTTCTAATCACTTTGAACAAATATGTACAAAACTACATAACCTTTAAATATATAATCGAAGCTTTTTGACGATAATATTTATTGAATATTTTACCATTTTCAGCCTTTTGTTTATCACTTCGTGATAGTTTGACGTTAAATTTTTCACCAGTTATAGGACATATTAATGTCATTGACTCCATTTCTTCCGCATTTAACAAAATATTCGCCATTTTTTTCACGATAATGCTTCACGTGTAGAGGTGAGGCATTTTCTGTACAACTGCAACCTTATGAAATTTTTATTTTGTTATACTGCAAATATTGAAAGTCCTCTCAGTATACTTCAGATTTGTTTTTTTTTCCATGTATTACTTTTAGTTAACTATCCAGCATGACAGATATCACTTTGTATTTACGAACGCTTTCGCAGTAGCACTTTCAGCGGTAGTACTGAAAGTTATTTCAGTAAATTTCCGAACACACCCTATGATGGCGTTTTCGATTGCTCGGACCTACACGACCCTAGGGCCCTGTTTTTAATTGTACTAAAATTACTGCCAGTAAATGAGTTTCTTTATCAGATCTTTTATGAAGTATATATGTATCCTTTAATAACCGAGTACTGGCAGTAATTTTAGTACAATTAAAAACGGGGCCATTAACTGTGACGTTGTAGGGGGCGCCACGTATGTACAGTGGAATGCCATTTTTATAAAGAAAACTCCTAGCTCCGAACGCGTCCAAGATAAATACTAATTCCAATTGAAATGAAATAAATTTTGTAAAATAGAAATATTGTGAAGGTTGCAAATATTATCATTCATGCTTTTATTTTTCAAAGTATTAGAATCTATTTTTAAATCGAAATTTTTTAGAACAAAATTATAAAATTATAATTTACAATCAAAAAAGAAAACATTTTATTAGAAAAATTATATTTCACTATCCTAAAAGTAAAGAATGTTATAAGAATGTTTTATGTCCGTCTGCAATAAATATTTCAGTATTACAAAACTAATTTGAAGGGTTAAAAGTTTTCTTATTATATTTTTCTTATGTATACAATTTTATTGGAGTAAAATGTTTCATTTGATATGATTAAAGAATATCAAATAATGCACTAATATTAAACATTTTTTTTATTTACAACATACGTTTCATACATGGCAATAGAATTGAATTATTCAAAAACATTTAATATTTAACTATCCAATATTCAATATTTTGGTACCTTGAATTCAAGATAATGCAAGTATTTAATCCAACATTTGCTACATTTATTAACAATATTATAATTAGGAACATTAATATTTGTATAAACGATTAAAAAGGTGAACTGACTAATCACAGATAGAAGATTTTATCATATTTTATACATATTTTACTGTTTGAGGTATTTGCTATGTAATAATGATAACAAAAATTCGGAAACATTATTTTAATGATGAAAATTTAAATATTATTTCAATGATTTTTTATTAAATGTATTTACATATGAGTATAGGGTTACAATAAGTACGAAATAATTATTTTGATTTAATACACATGTTTTTATATTATTAAATCATGCTTAATCTACGCAGTACAAAATTTAGAATTCTTTTTTTTCTGTTGGTTAATTTTGTGTTTGTTATTCAGATCTCTACAATGGTTATCAAGTCGAGTAGTAATATAAGTTTTAACAATGTCTATAATGACTTCTGACTTATGTGTTGCACAAGGGAATGACAATATATTCAAATTGACGGCTTCGGTTAATATATTTTCAAAAACATGTATAGAATCTGAATGTTTGTTAAATAATGTTTCAAGAGTTTTAATAAATGTAAATAAATTGTAATTTGGATGAACTAGAGATTCGTTAATAAGAGCTGCATAATTAGATTCTTGTACGGATGTTGCAGGTTCGTTACATATAATTGCTGAAGTACACGTTGTACAATCCATAAAATGATTTAATTTTTTACAAATTTTAGCCGTTACATAATAAATTATTGAATCATTACCAATAGTATCCCTTGTTAAAGGGTCATAGTGTTTCATGGAGATCCATGATGAAATTTAAGGATGAAAAGAGCGACAAGAAATTCGTAAATGATTTGTTATGACTTTTAAAAGTTTAATACAAATTTATACAAAAACTTGAATAATAATGAAAAATCATTTATGAAATTTGTGTTGCTCTTTCGCCTGTGCTTTCCAAAATCTTGCAATTCCTTTAAACTTCTTTCTAAATAATCACAAGATTATTAGTATACGCAATGAGTATACTCAGGACACGCAATTCGAAACACCCTATGACGCTTTAATGAGGGATCTTGCCTTCGGGAAACACTTATATTGAAAAAATGATGAATTAGCGTCAATTTGAAAAATATTGAATGAACGTTGATACAAGATTTCTTCAAGTTGACTTTAATTCAACGTTTTTTCAGTATAGGTGTTTCCATAGGGTTAAGCAACAAGCCAGTTATAATTTCTTTTACATGTACAGATGGCCACTCGAGCCGTGAGCAAGAGCAAGAATCTCACGACATATTTTGATTAATATGTTACCTACAATGCCCTGTAAATAATTTCATTAAATTGAATATAAAAGTTCTAAGTCTATTTAAGGTACGTTCATTAAAATTAATTGACCGATACTTGCGTTGTATTTGTATAATGCTCTAAATTAATATAAAAGTATATAAACTTTCTAATTTTGCACATTATATATGATTTTAACGTAATTAAATTTTGAAGTTAATACAAAAACAATAATAACACTTTGAATTACTCAATTTCAAAAACAATAATCGGGTTAAATCCCGTGTGATCCTTGAATAATTGTTTGTTGTTATTTACTACAAAAATAGTGAAAAAAAAACTTGAAATGAAACTGGTTACAGCATATATGGTACAATATTATGGCACAAAAAATACTAAAAAAAATCGTCAACGATAGCCTTGAAAATCCGGATGTATCATAAAAAATCAACAAATTCATTAATGAGTAAATGTAAATCGTCATAAATAAATTAGTAAAAATAAAGAACGTTAAAGGAAATGTTAATTAAGCCTTTTTATATAAATGTGACTATATATCACTTCAAAATGCGAATAATTGATTAAGCATTGATTTTAAACGGCAAACCTTCAAAGCATCTTGGTTAACATTTCCAGACAAAACATGTGGCATGTTGAAATTTTCAGTTAAATACGTAGTCATGTCC
>JABFQH010000108.1:0-10747 GCA_022816965.1 Tanaodytes sp. ZL-2020 | reverse complement strand
CACTTAAGTTTGTCCTTGGCGTCCCAAGAAGAAATTGTATTCGGGTTGTGTTCGGGGCCTTAAAATATTTTTTAAAAAATATTAGGGGCACGAAAGTCTGACCTTTACGAAGCCCTATCGGGTTGCACTCGGGGATGTAACGGCGGGCAGTAAATCACGCCCTAAAAGGCCACCTGTAAAGGTGGCAAGAAGGGCCCATAAGGAGCCCTATTTATGGCCCTTTTAGTTTATCTGATCCAGGGCCTTTGAATGGTATACTAATTTACCCTTTTGTGGCTAATATTTCAGGGCCTTGAAACGAAAATCTGTAAAGGTCCCGGACTGGAAACGTACGGAGGCCGCGAATTGAGAAGCATATAAAGGCCCCAAACTAAAAATTTATAAAGGTCTAGAACTAAAAATATATAAAGGTCCAGAACTAAAAATTTATAAAGGCTCCAAACTAAAAATATATAAAGGCCCTGAACTTGAAATATATCAATGCCCCGAACTAAAAATATATAAAGGTCCAGAACTAAAAATATATAAAGGCTCCAAACTAAAAATATATAAAGGCCCTGAACTTGAAATATATCAATGCCCCGAACTAAAAATGTATAAAGGCCCCGAACTAAAAATATATAAAGGCCCTGAACTTGAAATATATCAATGCCCCGAACTAAAAATGTATAAAGGCCCCGAACTAACAATGTATAAAGTTCCCGAATTGAAAATATATAGTCCCCGAATTAAAAAATATATAAAGGTCCCGAATTAACAAACATATAAAGGCCTGAAATTACCAGCTACAAATTATTGTAATTAGTATATTTTTAAATAGCCTTGAATTACTAACTGTTAAAAAATATATACCCTTGCAACATGAGATCTCTATTTTTTCAAACTCTGTTATACATACAATTTTAATTTTCATACAAATCGGTTTATTATTAAAAAAAATATGTGATTATCAAGGAATAATTCAATTGCAATTTATATTTTTTATTATTGATACTAATTTTGTAAAAAGCATACACAAATGTTTTTATATTATTATTTAAATATCATTTATAATCAATTCGTTGATTTTCAATTACAGAACGATTATCTATTTTACAATTAAACCTCAATAACATAAATAATATATTAATTATTATCAATCTCGAAAATAAAATAAATTTAACCGAATGGTGAAATATTGAATAAGTCTGATGTTGCAGCAATACATTTAATTTTCGTCTAATTCAGGATTCCCTGGCGCTTTTGACTTCCTTGCAGCTCTCCCGTGTTCCCAATCTTTCGAATTGCTTAAAGCTAATCCTAACTGCTTTCCGAAATCGCTGTCATTGAGTTCTAGTAATGCAGGAATGCATTTCTTTCGTTGTTCAAGTCCGGCTGTAACAAAATGTATGCAAATATGTGTTTATATTTTTCGATAATATTACGTAAGTAGAAATATATTACAATGTTGTACTTACCATACATGCAATTATAAAACTCTCTATAGTCATCTTTTAGAACACGCTTGGTCAACGTTTTTTTTGTAGCAGTTAATTGTAAAGCCACATCTTTGGATAAGAACAATTTTAAAATAGCTATTATATTCTTTCTTCATGTTGTATTGCTAATATTATTTAGCATTATTTTTAGCTAAAAGAACATATTGAAAAAATAATAAATTTTAGTATGTAAACACAAATGTATAACTTCTTAGACGGATTAAAAACAAATAGAAATATATAATTACAATATTAGTCTTAAACGCCTCATCTGCCCGTAATTTGCCGTTAATCATTTCCAAATTTTCTAAAGTTGTAGCAGGGATGGTTAATTCATATTTTTCTGCTAAATCTATTATGTTTATCGGGTCCAAGTTTGTGTCGATAAATGCACCATTTAAATCGTTGACTTTATCGATAAGAATCCCAACCATTTTTTTAATTTTAATTATCTCATCATACAATTTGTCTTCTTTATTGTCTGAAAGTTCGAATCAGGAAATTGCATTAATTTACAAGTATTATACCAATTAAATAATTATTATGTCATTTTTGAAAATTAAATTTTAATGTACAAAAAAATGGTTTTACAGCATATACACGTCATTACCTCTTTTAACACAGTTTTCTTTATTTTGTAGTTTTTTCAGTTTCAATTCTGGCATATTACGTTCTTTCGAATGACCCTGCTGAATTGATGCGATCGGTTTGTTCATTTTTTTTGTAACTATATTGCAGGAAAAAATTATTAACTTATATCCATAAGTTATAATGAAATGTTGTTAGTGTCAAGAGACTTTTCAATAATTAACGTATGGTAGAGAATGAACCATGTGATTTAATACATTTCCATGAATTAGAAAAACAAAGTTCGTATGTATAATAATGTAATTTTTGTTTCATAACAGACATTTTTAATTTGTAGTTATAAAAACTAATTTTAGAACATATAACCAAATCGAACGAATGCGTTATAATAGCATTAAATAAAAAGTTATTGATAATAAAATGTTTTCTTTTTTGAAATATTTAATGTATATATAATAATGTATATATAGGTAAATTTTGTTATTTTCCTAAAAACAGATTTCAAAGTCGGTATATTTATAAATGTAACAGGTCAACATGTTTAATTCACTATCTCTTATTTGCAAAAATACTAAACAATTAAAATGTCAATTTACAAAAATATTTTGTTTAATAACTTTAATTTGTTGTATTTTTTAACTTCATTTATGAGAATTTAATTATATTCTACCTTTTTCAGCATCTTTTACTTTAGCCTTTTTTTTGGTGGTTCATCTTCTGCAAGATTTTCAGACTCTGGCAAAATAGTTAAATTTAAATTTAATGCAGAATATGTTTACAACAATGTTACTTTTTGATTATTAAATTATATTATTTAATCATATTATACAATATGAAAATGAAATGATTTGAACAAATTACCTAATGTCTCATCTAAGTCGCTATTAGATGCATCCGAATTGCTGTCTGACAGAGATTCTGATTCATCATGTTTCGACACATTTATTATTGATTTCGAAATGTGTTTTCCTTTCGATTTTGGCGAAGTAGTACCAGAGTCGGTACTGAATGCGTATTTTTCTGTTTGTAAGATATCTATCTTCAATTCGGCTTCACTATAAGACTCTAAAATGACATACCAATAAAATTAGACTTAGAATTAGAATTGCTTTCACAACAAAAAATATTTACAAAGTAGTTTAAAATGTCAAAAGAAATTAATTTATTTTTAAAATTGTATAATAATCATTAAATTATCTAAATATTAGATGACTTATTGTTCGAATGGGTATTATTCATTAAAACAATAATTATTGAAATTTGTGAATGTAAATTTAAAAATATAAACATTTAATAGTTAACATAAAAATAAAACATTTTTATTTAGCAAACGTACTGGCTCTGCCTATTATTTCGACTTCATAATTTGGCCACGATTCAGGTGGTTTTAGTTGTTTTGAAACAAAGTCATGTAACAATAAAAGGTCCTCATGTTTATAACTGCCATCTTTTTCCGGCTCCATAAATCTTGTTACAATTTTGTCACCTTCACACTTGATCCATGATTTCGGCACAATTTCAATGCTCAATTTATCATTTTTTGTTAATTCTTGTTTAAATTTAACGAGAACAAATATATATATATTACTCTTATCCATTATTGAATTAAAGACACTGCACAATATTGCAAAGAATCTGTAATACGATATTTGTATAATATTAAATAAAAAATAAAATCACTATGGGTTTGAATATTAATTGCGTATCAGATACTAGATAGTAGAGAATAACAATCATACAATTTTAAGCATACAATGTGCATTATTTTTTTGTCATTACTTTCAATGATTATAAGTTTTAACCGATTCATTATAACATGATTTTATTATAATAATTTTTATTTATTATTTATATTATATATTATTTATTGTTCACAATATATTGTGAGATACAACAAATATTTAATATATATAATTATAATATAATAATAATAATAATTATATTAGATACAATGGTTACATGTATGAAAAAATAAGTACTAATTGAATGTAAATTTCAATCTCAAAAAGAAACCCTCAAAAACAACGAAAACAATATATATGTAAACATTATATGCAAGCTTTTTCAACCAATACAAAAAAAAGAAAAAAATACACATTAAATACATGAAACAATGGTTATCAAGAATTTAATAAACTAATCTAACAATCATTTCGATTTGTAAAAAACCAACTGTTTCGACAACTTCAATATAATATGAAAATATTTTTATATTTTATTTTATGTTTATTATTGCAAGTCAATCTAAATCGAATATGTACATATAAAAAGAAAAATTTAAGCGACATTTTTTCAAAGTAAGCAATGTTAAAATAAAAAATAATCTATTTATATAAATTGCTTTCAAAACATTTTCATACGATACTCCATAAAAAAATACTTATTGATTCAAAAAACGTTAATTACAAATGAAAACGAACAGATCTAATTATTCATGAAATACTGCATACGTTTATCGATATTATAAAAAATATTACTTACGTATTTATGATGTGCAACTTTAATAAAAGCTAACTTCCGATATTTAGGAAACAATGGCTCGATACGATGTTCTTTCTGTTTATGTTTTTTTCCGAGAAGTAGGTGATGCACTAACACAAGTTAACGCTACACACACCGTAACTAATCCACAACGATACTGCGCGTCACTGCGCGTTACACGATTCACGTATGCGTGATGGCGTTGATGATGAAGACTATAGAACGTTAGATCATTAGATATTAGTTAATTCAGTGGTCACGTTTTTCGTACAGCGCTGTTCGGAACCTATTTTATCGCCCGATTGTTGCGCTAAATCGTACGGCGTATTCGAAAACTAATGGCGTGTTCGTTTTCTAACAATGTTTTATATTAAAAAAGGACAGACAATTCAACTCACACAAGTTTGTCCCTTAGTATAAAATATTATTGCTTCTCGAATGCGCCATAACTCCAACAATTTCCGAACGCGCGTTTTTAAAAGAAACGGCTCTCGATTTCGATTGGCTCTGCTGATGAATCCTTATCAAGATCTATCGGAAAAACCAATTCAAGTCAAAACCAAATATTATTTGCGTATATTATATTCCAACATATACTAGACCAAAAATTCACCAACGCACGCTTTAAATAAACGTGTAGAGTAACAAATAAACGTGTAGTACCACTTATTAAAGCAATTTATATCGATATATGTCGCTTTACAAACCATGCAACGAAGTAAATACTATTCACGGTTGCGTGTGGAACAATACCGAGAAAAACAAAAATTAAAAGAGAAATCAATCAATGAGAGCATATCTATACAAAATAATGGTAAATAATTTTAAATATGTATTAATTAAAATGCAAAATAATTACAATTTTAGTTTAAATGCACTTAATTAACTTTTTTATAATGATTTTTAATGAACTTAATGAAAATTGTATTATATTATAAAATGTCAAATATAAATTGATTTCATTCTATAATACAATTTTAGTATAATTGTACATAATTATAACATATAAACATTACTAAAAAATGTAATAAAAATAGATTTCTATATTTGATTTTGACATTAATTTTTTACGTTAATAGATTTGTATGATTAATTTCAATTAATTTTACATTAGATAATACATTAAATTTTTATTTGTTTAGTACTGATTAATATTCTAATAATTAAATGCAGAAGTCTTTAAAGGCCGCATCACTAATACATGATTATAATGATTACTTTCATAATATAAGTAAACTATGATTTGTTTGTAACAAAAAAAAATAACGTAAAAATTCACGTACATTATCATCGCATAATAAATCACCTGAAAAATCAACTGATGTTTTTTTTATAAAGATACTAATATTATTTGGTTTACACTGAAGATTACATTTTAATAACTCTTTTTTTTGTATCATTAACGTATAAAATAAGTATTAATTGAATACAAGACTGAGTTTATAATTCTTCATTGCCATTAAATTTAAAACATTTTTAACACATGCATTAATATTGTAACCTATAAAAAAAATTATTTAATTCTTAAATCGTAATTTTTCAATTTATTATTTACTTAGATGAATTGGAACCAGATTTGGAAAATGGAGAGAAAACTATACATAAATGTGAAGAAACTAATATAGATAAAGCATGTAATAAAGTAACATCCACTATAGTGAATGAGGAGTGGTATAACGATGAAAATGCTACAGCAGAATTGTCTATGGAAGATCTTTATATTTTGGATGGAGAGAAGGATGTAATCAGTGAAGAAAAAGATAATTATAGAGAATCAGGAGACGAAGAAAATAAAAGTGAAGATGAAATCTGCGAACCGGAGGAAACATATTATAGTTTTGATGATTGTGAATTTTCTAATTCAGAAAACGATAGTTTTTGTAACACTCAAACTAAAAAATCAACATCGGATGATATTGCAGATCTTCGCAGATGGGCCATTGAGTGCAATATACGTCATAACCATTTAAGCAAATTATTATGTATTTTGAAACGCAATGCTTTTCCAGACGTGCCGAAAACAGCAAAAGTATTTCTCCATACAGATTCAGCAAAATATAAAATTGAAGAAATAATAGAAGATAATGGAGATATATCCGAATATGTTTATTTTACCATCACTGAAGGATTGAAACGATACCTGGATGTAAATACTTATAATAGCGATACGATATATGTGCAAATAAACATTGATGGTTTGCCACTGTACAACTCAAGTGTCATTAATTGGTGGCCAATTTTGTTAAAAATTCATTACGAACCGGATATATACGAGCCATTTCCTGTAGCAGTTTATGGTGGCTTTGGAAAGCCAAAAAATTTGAGTTTTTTTCTTCATGATTTCATACAAGAAGTTCAAGAACTCTATGAAAATGGTATTACGATTGACGAGAGACATTATAATTTCCGCATTAAATCTTTCATTTGTGACACGCCTGCTAGGGCATTTATTAAATGTACTAAGGGTCACACGGGTTTTTTTTCTTGTGAAAGGTGTTATGTTAAGGGATCTCGTGTGAATATGGTGACTACATTTCCTTATAACAAGGATAAAGAAAGAACAGATGAAAATTTCCGAAAGAAAGATCAACAAAATCATCATACAGATACTAGTCCCCTTCTCAATATTCGGCCTGAGATCGATATGGTAAAACACTTTTTACTAGATTTTATGCATTTATGCATTGGTGTTATGCGTAAACTACTGGAATGTTGGATAAATGGTAAATTACAAAATAGATTAGGACACCGAAGTAGAACAATGTTATCTCGTAGATTAGAAAATTTAAGAAAACAAGTTCCGAATGAATTCCAACGAAAACCAAGATCGACTAATGTGTTAAAACTTTGGAAAGCAACCGAATTCCGTTTTTTCTTGCTTTATTGCGGGCCATTCGTTTTGAAAGATTTACTAACTAAATCTCAATTCAAACATTTCTTATTACTCCATTGTGCTTGCAGGATTTTGTGTAGCAAAAACTTAGCATTGAAATATTGTAACGTTGCTAAATTTTATTTGATACGTTTTGTCACAGAGTCTTCGAAATTGTACGGTAAAACATTCCTTGTTATGAATGTACATAATTTGTGTCACTTAGCCGATGATGTCAAAAATATGAACAGTCATTTGAGTGTAATGACAGCATTTCCGTTTGAGAATATGTTAGGAAAAATGAAACGCTTACTTCGATCGGGAAATAAACCACTCACCCAACTGTTTAGACGGATTCACGAAGAAAATTTAATATCTATTCAAAAACCCGAAATCCCACTAGCTTTTGAAATTTTGAAAAAATCCAAAAAGAATTCATTTGAACTCTTGAAAATGAAATACAAACAATTATATTTGAGTACGCAGTTGCCTAATAATATTGTATTACTAAAAAATGGACATAGTTTCAAAATAAATCAAATTATCGCTCGCGGAACAAAGAACTATGAGAATATTATTATTTCTGGAAATACATGGAAGAAAAGAAAATCTGCGTATGTATATCCATTAGATTCTCAACTTTTACAAATGTGGGAGTTAAAACCTCGAGTAGTTACAAAAATAGAACAATTTCGATTAAGTGATGTCGTATCTAAAATGGTACTGTTACAGTTATTATTTGGCGAAAAAGAAAAGTATTTTGTAATGCCTTATCTTCACTAATTTTCGTATATTTGTTATATCATTTGCTTCTGTTATTGTATATGTATACATATAATTCAACATTACATTCATGATTATCATTATAATTTAAAAGTTGTTTTGTTGAAGCGTATTCAAGCTTTTGACAATGTACTACTGTTTCCACAAATGTTAATTTGAACATCGTCATATTAAACAAAAATAAAGTTTTTTATTTAAATTACTATAAACACTTATTTTATTTTTCCTTAGAAAACGACCCTATAGGAATGTTCAGCTTCATAATTTCAATAAAATTATTACGATTCTCGTAAGAGCTCCAAAATGCATATAAGCTCACATTTTTTGTATGGTAAATAACCCTTTCAAATGCAATCCTTTAAAATAACTTATTTCGGCCCTTTAAATGCCCCCGAAAGCATAAAGACACGCCACTTCTTTTTAAATTTGAGAAAAAGGTTTTTGTAGGCGATATTCTAGATAGCCCTATCACGGCTGCATTTATCACTGCCTTCAAAGGCTGCACACAGGCACTTCTCCTGCAGCCTCTTAGGGTGACTTATTTCAGGTCCTTTAAAGGCCCCGAAAAGCATAAAGACATACAATTTTTGTTACGATTTCCTTGAAAGGTTCTATTACGGGCCTTTTCAGATAGCCCTATCAAGGCTGCATTGATCACAGCCTTTCAAGGTTGCACAAGGGCAATTCTCCTGCAGCCTTTTCAGGTGGCTTATTTCGAGTCCCTCGAAGGCCCCAAAAAGTCAACAAGCACGAGTATTTTGTATTGTTTTTCAAACAAGGTACTTTTAGGGGCCTTTTAAGATAGCCCTATCAGGGCTGCATTGAACACAGCCTTTAAAGGTTGCACAAGGGCACTTATTCTGCAGCCTCTTAGGGTGACTTATTTCGGGTCCTTTAAAGGCCCTGAAAAGCATAAAGGGACGCAAATTTTGTTTAAATTTTCTAAAAAGGTCCTTTTAGGAGCCTTTTCAGATAGCCCTATGAAGGCTGCATTGATCACAGCCTTTAAAGGTTGCACAAGGGCACTTATTCTGCAGCCTTTTAAGGTGGATTATTTCAGGTCCTTTAAAGGCCCCCAAAAGCAAACAAGCAAGAGTTTTTTGGGTACATTTTCAGAAAGGGTACTTTTAGGGGCCTATTTAGATAGCCATATTAGGGTTGAATTAATCACTGCCTTTGAAGGTCGCACAAGGGCAATTATCCTTTAGCCTTAAAGGGTGAATAAAATAGGGGCCTTTAAAGGCCCATTTAGGGACTTCGTAGTACAATTTTGTTTAATATTTGTCTATAAAGGTCCTGTAAAGGCTCTGTAATGGTAGCCCTAATTGTGTTGACTCTAAAAGGGCCCTAATGGTATCGTGGCACGCCCGAAAATAATTCTACTTGGGTTATAGATATTATTACTGTTATGTTTTAGTGGTTTTGGGGTGCGAATAAAACAGTTATTGAGTAGCACGCAAACATAATTTATTTAGTTGAGCTTAAACCTATGTACAAAGCCGTCACACGTTGTCGGCTAGCGCGAACGAACGACAAGCGCGCATAGATACGCAATGACGTACACACCAAGTACGGGTGACAGTGGTGCCGCCACTTGGTACAACGACAAAGCGCGACATCAATTGAATGATGATCGATTATCTCAGAATTACAATCAATTTCCAATTTATAATAACAAAAATAGTTGATTATATTTTTTCGATTCATAAACCAATTTAATTCATAACTATAATGTAAAAATAATAGCCTATGTTAAAAACATTTTTTTTTCTATCCCTAAATCAAGCCATAGAATTATTCCCTAGTGCAAATCATTATTTTATAGTTATAACTCATCTTCGCTGTCTAAATCATTTGAAGGATTTTTCTTATTCGATTGATCATCGTCCCCATCACTGTCGTCGTCAGAATCAACACATAATTATTTGGTAACACGCTCTAATGGTATCCTCAATCTGGGTCTTTTTGT
This sequence comes from Tanaodytes sp. ZL-2020, assembly GCA_022816965.1. Lineage (NCBI taxonomy): Eukaryota > Metazoa > Arthropoda > Insecta > Hymenoptera > Scelionidae > Tanaodytes > Tanaodytes sp. ZL-2020. The sequence goes on along the minus strand of JABFQH010000108.1, from coordinate 576 downwards.
TAGTATATTTTTTATCATTTCTGAGCAATATATATTAAAAGATTTGTATTTTAAAGAAAGGCTCAGTAACCGACTTATATTTAAGGTCAAGAAAAGCAGTGCTTATTCAAAATCGTTTGAAAAGTTTTATTACATTTTATTCTGTTACACGGAGAAAACAAAAGTTTGAAAAAGTAAGATTTGTTATAGTAAGCATGGGATCAAACATTAATTAGCTATTGCTCCCTTTTGTAATGTTGCGTCTTTTAAAAATATTTTGGTTTAATATAAGTTTTATTACAAACTGTAACCATCGCCATAAAATAACAACTGATTTATGAAAATTTTTTTAAACGTGATTTTTGTAGAAATTCGTGATTTTTCGATGAATTATGCTTTTTCGACACTTTTGATCATAAATATGTGAATTTTTTTTTTTTACGAGAAATAACGAAAAAGTGAGATTTTCGTCGATTTTCACGTTTTCCGGCTGAAATTGTGATTTTTGTAAAAAAACGAGATTTTTGTAAGAAAACGTGATTTTTGTAGAAATTCGTGATTTTTGGATGAATTATGCTTTTTCGACACTTTTGATCA
>JABFQH010000107.1:0-10734 GCA_022816965.1 Tanaodytes sp. ZL-2020 | reverse complement strand
AATGTATACAGTACGTGGTAATCGGTCTAGAATTATAACTGTTTCACAATGTTATCATATTATTGTTATTCGCTTATAAAATTTAAGATTTCAAATGATTAATAATTGTCTGTGTTAATAAAGACTTCAATACCTTCATGTAGACTTTCATATAAATAGCAGCTATAATAATATTCCTGAAACAACTCCTGAGGAATAGTATCAATTGTGAAAAAAAAACAATCTGTTTTTGATTATTTGAATATTTATTTTTCAATACAAATGTAGCAACATTATATTAAGTTTTCTTCAAATATAACACCTTTATATTAAATGAATACATAGTATTTTAATTGCGATAGATTAATTTTTCAACATTTGTATAACAGGTACAAATTGCAATTTTATATTCTTATCAGGTACAATTATTTGCATAAAATTATCTATTATCACAATCATTGAATACTTATAATTTTTGTCAATTTCTTTTAAGTAGAACGAGACCTTTTTTATGTCAAACAAAACAAATTATCTAATTCTTCAATAATACTTAAAAACTAATTGCAATTTACAACTACACAAGACTAACGTATTGAAATAAAAGAGAAATGTGCATATATATTATCTTAATACTTCAATAACAAAAACAAATAAAAATTTTACACTCTCATCACATACTTTTCATAATATATTATCTAGTATCACATACGTAAAACACAATTTCTCTTAAGCAAAATAATATTTTGCATGTCAAATCAAAATAATTTTACAATTCTTTGAACTCCAAAACTATTTGTAGTTTAGAAGTACATAATACTAACGTATTGAAAATAAAATTATATATGTGTATTATTAGTTAAAAATCTGAAAAAATAGTATATAATATATAAAAAAAAAAGGTTCAGACATGCATAATTTAATTGAAAGTTAATCTATAACCCCTTTTTGGGTGAAATTATATCTGAAATTATTCTTACTCCATAACTAATTTTTGAACTAAATGTGCTGATTTTTTTCATAATTTTTAAATGAAATAGTAAACCGTTTTTTTCACAACCATTTTGAATGATCTCAAACTAAAATAAAGGAAAAAAATTGAAAATTTAGCACTCTATTTCTTCAGAAAAACTTGCATTAATTCAATCATTTGCTCACGCTGTTCAAATGTTCGCTGATTATGTTGCCTTGTTTCTTCTTGTAACTCCTGTAGATGTTTACCCTGTACATTACTCTGCCTACTTCGTCTTTTTATATGTCTTTGTTTAATTGAATCTTGCAATCTTTCGGCATCATCGTTTTTCTTTGTTTGTTCCTTTTTATTCTTCTGTAATATATTTAGGGTTTTAGATTTTTTTTTATTATGATTACAAAATAAATTATATATACTGAATAAAAAGTCCATGGTACTAGAATTTTGTTAAGCTTTTTGTTTTCTCTTTTTTTACCCGAATTTTACAGAGGTTTAACTGTTTAGGGGTCCTTTCCAGCGTCGATGCACGCACTGGTTTAAGCACCGATTTTGATACAGACCAGTACCTTATCAGGAAATAATATTCTAGGAATAGTCTAAGAATATTCTCAAAAAGTTTGGAATAATATATTCTAGGAACATTATAGGAATATTATTAGAATTTTTATTAAATGATTTCTAAATTTGGTTTATAAAAGCTGGATTGTATTATTTAGCACATTTTAAAAATGACACTTTTACAATAAAATTGAATAAATTTATAAAACAATGTTCCAAAAATATTCTAAGAATATTCATGGAATATTATTTTGGGCGGACAAATAATATTCTTAGCATATTCAAAGAATATTCATGCAACATTCCTGGAATATTAATTAATATTCCAGAATATTCTTTGCTCATAGGGTAACCATTTGTGTACAATATCGGTACATGTACCGAAACAGCTGGAAAGCACTTTGTCTTCAGACAAGTGTATCTTTACTAAATAAAAATTATATTCTAAAGACCATATACAATAAATAAATGTAATTATAATATCATTATTTTTTTAATAAAATCATTCTTGAATTGATTATGCAAGGCAAACGAATCAATCATTATAAGAATTTGTATATTATTATCTTATTTGTATTAATTTATGATTTATTTTGAATAATTGATGAATAGCATAATAAAATTAAAATTGATACCTCATAATCTAATCTTTTTCTTTTTCCATTTTCTAAATTTTCATCATTGACATAAGATTCGCAAGGCTCTCTTGTATTGTTGAAATTGATTTCATCTGGAGCTATAAATATACGTACACCTTTTGTACTAGAAGCGAGACTCAATGGTGCATACTCAGGGTTATGTCGTAATAAATTGTCCAATGCTTCGAAGTACTCCCACTGACTCATTTCATTTCCACTTTTGTTCCTTTCCCGCTTTTCAGTAGCATAACGCCGTTTAAGAGAAGAAAACTTATTGTCACATTGATCTCCGGTGACCTTGTATCCACAAGCTCGCATAATAGCAGCTACATCATCCCATGAAGCACTTTTTCGGGTTTTTTTATCCGTGAACTGATCCCCCATATCTTGAAACGTTTTAATTAATAACTTGGTCATTTCTGTGGTCCAAAACAACTTCCGTCCTGCAATATTAGATTAATAAAATTGTAGCGTTAAATACAATTATTATAAAATAGATTTTATTAAATATTTCTAATTTAACTTAATTAAAACTACTAATTATGGTGGTAAAAAAATATATATTATAAACCCCAGGTTATACACAGTTGTATAGCGAATAACGTGTACAAATCTTCAACTAATCATTAAATTTAGAGTCTTATTATGCCTGGAGTAATTTTACTTTTCTAAATTATGTATTTAATGAATAACAGAAAACTAAATATTACCTTCTCTTCCAATATGCTCAGTGTTGTCAATCTGTTTGAAATAATCAAAAACAAAACAATTATTGTTAAATTTATACATCTGTGGTTTCAAGAAAAAACCAGTTAAGTCGATATTTAGTGATTTCGAGTTATTTTCATTTTAAATTCCGAAAGTGATTTTCGAGTTTACTGCGGGCGCAGTACGCAGTACGCAGTACTTTTCCGTCAACCACGATCGCAGCCACGACACAACACAGAGGGGAACTATACTACTACTATTGTAGAAAAAATGTTTAGTTTTGTTATAATTGATAAAGATAGTGAGTTAAATAACGGTAGGTATAGAAAAGGTTTTGATTGTTTTATAAATATAGACTTATAGAAAAATTATCGGCAGTTGTTTCTTTACAACAACGGCGTGATGACTACTATTGAAAAAGAGAAAAAACGCCTGAATCGTATTGCTGAAATCAGCGATGTGATTCGGAAAAAATATAAGCTTCTGAAAACTGATAAATTATCAGTTGAGGAGACGGCAAATGAGGTTTTCAAACCGATGGTATTACCATTGCAAAAATTAATTGATTTATCAGATAGTGATGGAGATAAAATAAAATCTTATAAAAATGAGAAAAGAGAAAATGATATAAATCAGAGTTATCTTAAAAATGAGAGTGTAGATGATAAAACATTTAAAAGCGCAATAAGCAATTTCAATACTCCACGAAAATATAATTCGTTTTACAGCGACATTAATGATGATCGAAACCTTCGCTACAGCTATGAAAATGATACAGATGACTATAGTTTTGATACAAAAAATCATACTAAAAAAATTGAAAAAAATAAAAACGTTATTGAAAACGATGAAGACTTGGACATTGCTAAAAATGAAATTATTAAAACAAATTTTGAAAGTACTTCTCATTCAGGTAACGAAGGTGATGCTAATGAAATTATTAAAAAGTATTTAACTTTCATGAATAGCGGGCATAATAATTGTGATAAAGTCCTAGGAGTAAAAAATTGAAATACTGGTTTAAAAATAGGTTCTAAGACCATTGAATTTCATTCAGATCGAATAATTATAGATGAAAAATCATATCAAACCACGCATGGTTTGCTTGAATTGTTGTTTAAAAAATTCCCTGACGAAAACATAATTGCAAAACATGATTATGATAGATACAGGGAAATTATTTCGTCAACAAATGCTCATAAATTATATTACAAATCGGATGGTCAAATTAGGGAAAATAATGACAAATTGAAAAAGTATTTTTTCAACCATAACAAACATATTTCATCATCAACATCAACTCCTATAAAACATGGCGATGGTTTACCTGCTTATAAATTATATAACAACAATAAAATTGATTATATATATTGGGATAATCCGAATGAATTAATTAATCGCTTACGGTTGCTCGTTGCGTCACAAGCTGCAGGGAATCGAAACCATGTAAATGAAATAATTTCAATAATTGAAGAATTACGGGAAGCTAACGTTATATATTGATATTAAATTTTCCATTACTTCATTCAAATCATGAGTGTTGATAAGTTTGGTCGATTTATTAACAAGGATGGATCTTATGTGAGAGGACCACGGGGGTTTGGATTTTCATTGACAACTGATGGACAATATGATATTAATAAGAAAAGACTATCAAATATTGCAGAATGTATTTTTGAAGATGATGCAACCTCGTTAAAACAGTTAATCATATCATTCATTCAAAAACAGAAGCATAGAGAATAAAATTATTCAGTTAAATAATAAAAAAAAGTAATGGAAGAAATAGTAAATGAACTACACAAACCGGCTCGCAAAAACTTTAAACGCCGAAGAGTTATTGTCAAGGATCTTGATGAAACATTTCAGGCTGATCTTGTTGATATGAATGCTTATGCCAAGGAGAACAAAGGGTTTCACTATTTATTAACCGTAATTGATGTATTTTCTAAGTATGCATGGGCGATTCCAATAAGAACTAAATCTGGAAATGATGTTACAGCAGCTATGGAAACAATATTTAAAGACGGACGAATTCCGAAACATATGCATGTTGATCAAGGAAAAGAGTTTTATAACTCAACATTCAAAACTTTAATGAAAAAACATAATGTGAATCTGTATTCAACGTTTAGTAATTTGAAAGCATCGATTTGTGAACGATTCAATCGAACTCTAAAAGAAAGAATGTGGAAAAAATTTAGTTTACATGGAAATTACAAGTGGATTGACATTATACATGAATTAGTAACATCTTACAATAGTACTGTACATAGCACAACAAAAATGAAACCAATTGATATAACATTCAATAATTCAAAAAATTTGTATAACCGTATCTATTTGAATATGCATACAGAAAATAAACAGAAATCGAATTTTAAACATGTTAGAAAAACATTTCAAGTTGGTGATAAAGTGCGCATAAGTCGCTATAAACACATATTTGAAAAAGGTTATACTCCTAATTGGACAACTGAGGTATTTACTATTAGTCATGTTAAAAATACGATTCCTGTTACATATTTATTAAAAGATTATCAGAATAATCCAATAAGAGGATGTTTTTATTCCTTAGAACTTTCAATAACTAAAAACGATACCATTTATTTAGTTGAGAAAATATTAAAGCGTGCAAAAAATAGAATGTTTGTTAAATTTTTAGGGTTTGATAATTCCCACAATCAATGGGTTAATAATAAAGATATTCTTTGCTAATGTTGTAATTAGTTTTTTGATGAATAAAACATTATACAAAAAGTGGATTTATTAATTATATTGACCATTTCTTGGGTATGGATGTTTTATAAGTAATAATAATAATTTTGTTTTTCATTTTTTTTTTTTATTCAATTTATCATTAGATTATTATGTTTATATACATATATTTCCTTATTGTAACACATTTTCTGTCGTATCGCGAACAACATTATAACCCCATGGTAATGTATCAGTTGTTTCCCGTTGAATATTTCTTTTATCATCATTCCAACTTAACGCAATTTTTCGTTGATGTTTTGTAAATACACAATGTTTTTTGCTCATAATTATATTTTGATTTTTATACAGTAGCTGATTATTTAATAAACAATTTCGATAATCCTCGAATGAAATTTCTTTAAGAGCTGAATATTTAACTCCTTTACATCGTTTTTGAGTTTTTTCAACATTTTGTACTTTATATGCATAAAGCTTACTGCGCAAACCGATAAACTCAGTCATTATATTTCCAGCATTTTCATCCTTCATTAATCCTATAATTTTCATATTTGCTAGTGGTATATTATAAATATTGTTTTCAGGATAATCTGATGTATCAAACCTATGAATATCACGTTTTATAATACTATAAATATCGGGTACAAAAAATTGATAGATCAAAGAATCGGTATCGGTGTACAGTAATTTCACTTGTTCGTTAAATACATCTTTTACGTAATTGTAGTGGAAATCGTACATGAATGTTTTCGATAAATCTAATATAGAAAATCCTAAGTATATAGGTTTATTACATTTCACCTTCGTCTTATTCATTTCAACCAATATTAAATCATCATCGATTATGGTGCAACTATGAAAATTTGCTTGTGCTATTAAATTTTTCGCACCATGTTTTCCATTCCATTGTTTAACAATTTTCACTATTTTATGCTTGCGTACGTTCTCCATTATTTTTCTAAATACTGAATTACTCATTAACTTAAAAAAAATATTTCGAACTCATTTTTTGATTGTTTTCTCAAATCTGTATTTAAATCAATGTACGGCTTCAGCCACGGTGATTGTCTAAATTTTAATATTCTATGAATTTTTGTCAATGTTAATCCTAATTGTAAATATTGCTGTAGATTTGTATAATGAATAACATATTTTTCTTTCGCGAATAAAGTTGACATGAGTTTAGGTATTTTATTTCCCGGTGGTATTCGATGTTCTGGTGCCAATGGTAAGTCTTTGTGTCTAAAATGAAGATTTTCAGGGTACTCAAGATCAACTTCTAATATGTATGATATATCTGAACTTGTATTTTTCTCATCAATTTCGTTAACCCATTCAAAATCTCCTACTGGTAATGGTAAATTCATAGCAGCACCATACAAATTATTAATATCCAGATATAATAAATAAGATTCAGGCTCATTACAATCATAATTCGATCCCATAAAACGATTATTCGCTTTAGCATACCGGTTTGAACATTGTGATAAACCTCCACGAATTCCTTTTTCAACAAAGAGAAACATCTCAGGATCTGTAAGTAACTCTAGTTCTACGTTTGTCTTTTTCAACATTGCATCAAAAGCTAACCCTGGTGCAGTATAATAATGCAGTGGATCTAAATTATAAGTTTGCAAACATGTATTTCTAAAGTTTTCAAAAATATCTGATAATAATAAAACATCAGTTTTAAGATATAAATCTGAATAATCACCTAAAGTGTTTATGTTAAATGTTTGCCAAACATTACAGGCATGTGCATAATCATTATCGCTAATATTTTCATTGTTTAACTTTGAAAAAAACTCTTCTTTAACGGGCAGGCTTGTTTCATCTAGTTTGTCGAAACTATCAATATAATCATATGGATATATACCTTTTCGTGAAAGCAATTCAAATTCCATTTCATTTTTGCAATGTTTTCGTGTTATAATCTTATTCTCACTACTCAGAAATCCGGATAATTTATCTAAACTACTAGCCATGAATCGATATGAATCTATGAACCGCAAATGAATATTTGTATTCGATACAACTTTAGTAAAAGAAATTTATATTATTTATTCATTATATATATATATATAATATTATATTATATCTTATATATAATATAATATTTAAGAATACAAGTGTTATATATATTTATAAAGTAATGTAATAATTTACCTTTATCAGAATCTGACTGTTTGTATAGTATGCACTACGCTTTAACCACAAATTCACAACTGATCAGAAAGAAGAATTTAAAGAATTATGCTTCAAAATAACTTTGACTTGTAATATATCTCAAAACTATACCTTGTATAGCTATTTTAACTACCACTACTATTATACGTTATCCAATTATAAGGTTTCTATCTCACACCACCACCACTGTAGGACTCAGCCAATCATTGAAACGAATAAGTGAATGTTGAGTTAAGGAGAGATGAGGTTGTCATCATACATATCAACAACTGTTACAACTAGACCAATCAGAGTTGAATAAGAGAAAGTAGTAGGCGTAGTTCAAGTTGTCATGCTACGTATCAACAACTGTTACACCCAGACCAATCAGAGTTGAATAAGAGAAAGTGGTAGGCGGAGATAAGGAATGTTGAGGTTGTCTATTGCTATTGCCTTGATTGTTCACTTTGTCAATCAGAGTTAAATAAGAGAAAGTGGTAGGTGGAGTTAAGGCGAGTTAAAGTTGTCATCCTACATATTAACAACTGTTAATATGTCAATCAGAGTTGAATCATAGAAATAGTAGGCGGATCAAGCAGAGCTAAAGTTGTAAACCTATATATTAACATCTGTTGTACCTAAATCAATCTGAGTTGAATAATAATAATAGAAAGTAATAGGCGGAGTTAGAGAGTTAGAGTTGTTACCGAACGTCTCAACAGTTGCAGCATCTAAACCAACCGGAGTTGAATAAGATAAAGTAGTAGGCTGTATTAATAAGAGTGAGAGATGTCACCCAACATCTCTACCGCTGTAGCGCGTTAACCAATCTCATAGAATAGATATATAGAGTTAAAGAGAGTTAAAGTTTTAAATTTATTCGTATTAAAAACTGTAGAATCTAAGCCAATAAGAGTTTATTTATTTAGAATATATTAAGATAGAGTTAAACAATATAAAAGAAAGTGAAAATAATAATAATGATAATAATAATAATAATAATAAACAGAAATAGGGAAAAGGTATTTATAATTATAAAACATTAGTTTAATGTTCAGAATGAATATTTTTGTTTATTCAATTAACCTTATAATGTATACAATTAAATATGATTACAAATCTTTCGTTGTGAATTCTACCATACTAATTCTATTAATGTAATGCTTCATGAACAAATTTCCAGCACTTGCATGCTCATTCATTTCAATTAACGCTTCGTCGTTAATTGCATCATTCATCCTAGGTTGTAAATAGACGCTGAACAGATCTTGGCCATTTTCTCGAAGCACCGCTACAATCCTAGGACCGAACCGCGTGTTGACCCTTTTTAAATTAGCCACCTCGTACAACTCATTGTTCGTCAGATCGGTCAGCTTCTTTGTTGGTGGGAACTGGTAGCTCTTAAGTCCTCCAATATTGTTGATGTTGGCTAAGTTCATGTTCTGAAGTTGAGTTATAAAACTCTTTTCCTTGATCAACATGCATATGTTTCGGATTTCGTCCATCTTCAAATATTGTTTCCATAGCTGCTGTAACTTAATTTCCAGATTTAGTTGTGATTGGTTAATAAATAGTGAAACCCCCTGTTCTCCTTAGCATACGCATCATATCAAAAAGATCAGCCTGGAATGTTTCATTAAGATCTCTGACAATAACTCTTCGGCGTTCAAAGTTTTTGCGAGCCGGTTTGTGTTATTCATTTACTATTGCCTCCATTACTTTTTTATTATTTAACTTAATAATTATATTCTCTATGCTTTCAATGTTTTTGTTAACATCATTTTTTAAATTAACATGATTTAATTGAATGCAGAATACATTCTGCAATATTTGATAATCCTTTCGTATTAATATCATATTGCCCAGCAGTTGTCAAAGAAAACCGTAATCGTAAACGATTAATTAATTAATTCGGATTATCCCAATATATATAATCAATTTATTGATTAAATTAATCATAAGTTCATATTTTGAAAAACAAAAAATCATTTTATTTTCATTAACAAATATTAAACATAGATATACTCATTCATAATTCAATTCACAATAATACTTACGTATATAGGATGAAATACTTCGAAGTTGAATAAGAGTAGTCTTTAAAACGTTCGATTTTCTAATGTATATATCATATGGACTAACCTTATGATCATATGGAAGGGATTTTTTAATCCAATCAAATTTCATATAGATAAATGGAGGGAAAAGAGAAAAACTTCATTAAATTAAGGAACCTGATGACATATTATTTCAATGTATCGAGAAGCGGAATAAAAAAAATCGGTAAGAATCCTCGGCTTTCCATTGATTGCAACAAACAATTCCAGTCGCGTAATTGTGTATAAAATATTTTCATTAACTCGGGGAATTTTATTATTCAGTGATCAATTTTGTGGTAAAAAAAAATGAAACGCGGGATTCCAGCAAACAATAACGAGCTACTCGCTGAACAGTTTCCTTTGAGGAACAACATTTGCAGCGGGAAAAATGAACCTGAAATAATTACTAGTGTAACATTAATCCGAACACGTGTTTCTTTAAAAAAAGTGACGATTTCGTATCCGACTTTTGGACCGGTAAACCAGTTCGAGAGCGAAAAAATTTTCAACTCAACTACACGCGGATAAATTTAATGCACACTGAGAGAAATATGATTCTAAAAAATGGCATATTACATGTTAACTTAGCATTACGTTATCCATTTGATCATATTTTAATATATAACATGTTACATTTTAGCACATTCTTTTCAAAGAATACCATATTTGTGACAATTTTTAACACGTTCCATTTTAAAATTCGAACATACGAATGTCGTGATGCAACAATGCCACGTAACATGCTAATTTTTACTACTTTTTTTCTCTCAGTGTAATTTTCCCATAAATTTAAATACTACTATTGCAGAAAATTAATTATTAAATGTTTATTAACAAAATTTGGCATGAATACTAAAATATTTGACCATTTTAATAAAAACCCAATACACCACTGAAA
>JABFQH010000106.1:0-10825 GCA_022816965.1 Tanaodytes sp. ZL-2020 | reverse complement strand
CACGAAGGCATAAGTACGTGCAGATGACGAGAATACACGCACGTTATCGAATCCTCCGTTGTTGCGTTCTATGGCAACTCGTTATAAAGTTGATCGAGTGACACCGAATAAATATATGACCATTGATATATTTATATTAGTTTATCGGTACGCACGAAAAAAGAAACATGCATCAATTAAATATGCGCGTATCTGAGCGAATTCCCATGCATGCATCAAATCAGCCGAAGAATTTGATTGAATATACTTTTTTCCTTTCCGTTGTCACAATAATAAAAAGGCTTCGAGTACGTACAAACACGCTCGACCAAAAGTTTTTTTTTTCTTCTTCTGCTGCGTCAATATAATTTTTTTTTCTTCCAAATCGAATTATTTTTTCATCTATTCCCTGTTACTTATTTCATATGCATGAGTTTACAAGTGAACAATAAGCAAAATTGACAGTGATTATCGCAATAATGGTAGCATACATTATCATATACAGGATGAATGATTAATGAATGATAATCACCGGTTGTAATTTTTCTAGTGTTAATTACTAATCACAGTTAGATGAGATAAGTTTCGATCGAGGAAAATTCAAATTATTACTTTTTTCTGGATTTTTCAAACATTTTTTTTTTTGGTATAAAAGGGAGTTATTCTGTCTTAACAATTAACGATTATTTCGAGTGTAAATAATCATAATGTTCTGATATGCCATACAATCATGTAGTGTCATGTTTTATCGTAGTATAAAGTTAATATTACGTTAATTTAACGTTCGCAAATACAAGACAGAATATTAATCAATGAGTCAAAAAATAACCGTGAAGTGATTAGGAAAAAGTTATCTCTTCCTATATTAACATATTGCATATATCGTTAGACATGTATTATATATATATATATATATGATTCTATATAACTCTATACAGTTATTTGTAATAATGATGTGTGATTTGATAATTGTAATAATTAAAATTTTTTCACGTTTGTATAAAACCATTCTCTCCTATTGGAATGTCCCGACGATACGGATCCCGGACCTACAACAAATTCTGTGTTAGGCCTTTACGACGCTAACGAAACTTGGCTTCCCCTTCCACTTAACCGGCCAGAACCTAACCTTCCACACTGTCCGATTCAATATAATCTTTGTGTCCGCCGGCTTAGTGACCTAAATATTTGGATGAATATTGTTCATTTTTTTAGTTCCCCTGGTGGCGAGGTTTACACCAAAATATTGGTGCAACGGTGGTGCAATTTTATTTTTGGTGCATATGTGGTGTACGGGTGGTGGTGATTTGGTGCAAAATGAACATTTTTTGCACCTCAATTGCACCGTAAAAATTTACACCAAAATTACACCAATTTTTGTTTAGGTCAATATTGCTTGCACCATTTTTACACCGAAATCTGTTGCCCTATCTTTACACCAGATTTAAACCGATTGAAAACCAAAATGAAATTTGTATTCTAGAATACAATTCCCAAGTTATACTCCATATCCCTGATAACATTCTGACTCAATTTAATATTATACTACTCATTCGATGCACTTTCTTTGTTTTTGAAGAAAATATTTTAATGTTTTTTCTTGATTCAATGAAATGAAAAATTTTAAAATACTTTAAATTTTCTTAATTTTTGGAGGACCAAAATTTAAAATGTTTCAAAATTCGCGAAATTCCAAAATGATAATAATTTCAATTTTTCAATACATATAAAATATCGAAAGCTTCGAAAGTTTGAAATTATTTTCAGTACACTTTGAAATTAAACTTAAATAACATTTTATTTTGTTGGATCTGCGATTTGTTTAAATTTACATTATTTTTAAAATGTCACATTTTTAAATCATAGAAAATTAATTTTTCATATATTCAAATTTTTCATGGTAATGTTTGTAAATTATAAAGTTTTGAAAAATAATTTTCAAATTAATAAAATTTGTATATTCGAAAATAACTACTTGAAATCAACAAATTTTAGGAAACGTCTCTTAATTATAATTTCTTCAAATAATTCGTGTATACAGAACAAATTTCAGTTAATTTCTTAAAACAAAAAATTTTGGAAAGTAATCATTTCTAAATTTTCAAAATGTAAATTAACCACCCTGCACGGGTGGTGTAAAAATATAGAATATGATCCTAACTATATATCTTTGTAACATATTAAAAAATAATGAAAAGGAAAAACAATTTTAATTTTTTTTTAATATTCATTATTCTGAATTTTAGATAATTTGAAATTTTGTTGTATTTTTTAAATATTTAATCTAATCAAATTTGATGATTTGTCGGATTTCTTGAATTTTGATAATTTTAAATTATTGAAATCATCCAGGAAGTCCATATATGTCAGAAGTTTTTTTAAGTTATAAATAAATTTAGTTCAGTTATAAATTTGTTAAATGTTTAATGTTCGAATTCGTAATTGTTAGTAAATTCTTAAAATAATTATATATTCCGAAAAAAAAATTCATAACCTCAAAAATATTTAACTTTTTTAAATTGTTAACCAATCAATAATTCTTGCAAAGTGATGAAAAAATCAGTTCAAATGTATTTTTATACCTCATTCTTAAATTTTTGGTAGTTTTTGTTAAATTAATTTTTTTGGTTCTTCATTATTCAAAATATATGTTAAAATTTGTAATAATTTTTTTTAACAATTTTAGAAATTATTATAATTTCAATTTTTTTAAAATTATTATACATTCAAAAATTTATTACTCCAAAATTATTTACATTATCGAAATTTCAAAATTTGTAATTTTTTTTAATTTTTAACCAACCAAAATTTCTTGCAAACTTTAGGAAAAATTAATTTAATTTAATTTTTGTTACCTGATGTATTTAAAAAAATTATAATTAAGAGACGGTTCTTAAATTTGTGTTTATTTCAAGTAATTTGCAAATATACGAATTTTATTAATTTGAAAATTGAAGAAATTTATAATTCATAAAAATCGCTATTAAAAATTTAAAAATATGAAAATTTAATTTTATGCATTGATATTTTTTATGTATTGAAAAATAATTATTATCATTTAGAATTTGGAGAAATTTGAAACTTTGAAACTTATTTTAAATTTTGGGCCTTCAAAGATTAAGAAAATTTAAAGTATTTCAAAAAATTAAAAATCTTGAAATTAAGAAAATTTCAAATCTGTCGCAAGCTGATTTTTTTTATTTCATTAAATTAAGAAAAAACTTTCGTTTCATTATAATATGTTCTGTTATAAACAAAGATCAAAGTGTATTGAATGAGTAAAAAATATTGAATTGAAATAAAGAATTTAAAAATCTGAAAACATATAACCTGTAGTATTCACAAAATACTGCAGGTCCGCAGTCTAGACTTTGCACGCTCTTAAAGTGTGGCATAACAGTAGGCTCAATTGTTTAGGCGGTAAGCGGTCAAGTTCCTACACGCAAGTACACGAGGTCGTTTCCCGGCGCTGGCGGTTTTAATTATCAGATGTTTCCCAATTGTGTTTATATGAATAAGACAAACCCCTTCTACAATGATTTAACGTGAAAATGTAATTATATAAAATAATGAATAATAAACATAAATAATAATAAAATTGAAAACAATATGAATGAAACAATTCAATTACAAATAAATCAATACATTAAAAATTAAATAAATATTTTATTTTTTTCCAAGATTGACTCAATACAGAAAGCATTGTAAACCAGCACTAGACATTTTTTAAACCGGTACTAGAAATACTGGTCTATTTTGATAAATAGCTGGTGTAAATTTGGCCGGATATGAGGCAAATTAAAAACCTGGAATAATTTGATCAATTCTCGGGGGATTATTGGTCCATTTTAGTGGATAGCTGGTGTAAAATTGGTCGGATAGAGTGCGAAATTCGTTTGGGAAAATATTTGGTGCATGTTTGGAAAAAATTGGTGTTTTTTTGGTCTTAATGCGGTGCAATCGAATGTGGTGTTTATTTGGTGCATTCATGGTTCATTTTGCACCAAAAAATTGCGGTCGAAAAATGGTGTAAACCTCGCCACCAGGGGAGTGCTAATTCGTGCTGTCACCTTGGTGTCTGCGGGGCCAATGAGCCCGCGTCCAAAATCGATCGACGTCAGTTCGACATTTGTGTTACTTCATAAACTAATACAATTATTAACTGACTTATTCAATAATTTAAACTTCTGACACGGTGAATTCGTAGAAAAATGCTTAAGGGGGTTTTCGTTTACTTTGCACCGATTTTTAGGTGTAATTCGATATTTTTTTTCGCACCTTAGATGTAATATGCGGTAAATATAAATTATATGGCTGGAAAGGACATTTAATAAGGTTCAAAGAAAAATTTTTCTTTTTGAAAAATGTCAATTATTTATTTAAAAAAATGGCGCCGAACGAAATCAAGTTTTTTATCAATTTGTTCGTGGTTTCCCAAAAATCTCCAGTTCTGCGTATCTGAAACAGAAAATAGATAGTCTAACTTAATCAGCACACATGTAATTCTGGTTGGAACTTCGAAAAATTAAAATTTTCGAGTTTCTTCGAAAATGGCGGCCTTTTGAAAAAAAAGGTGAAAATTCACCTGTTTTTTTTTCCCTTTGCGGGGAGCTAAAAAATCGAAATAATTAAAATTTTTCACCTTTTCGAGGTTCCAACCATAGCCAGATACATGCAGAACAAAATCCTCAAAGAATCATCAAAATCGGTTCGCTAGTTTTTTCAAAAAATGGGAAACCAGTTAAAAAAACATCGTTTTGAGAAAAACGCGTTTGAAGTTTTGAAAGTATATTTTGTCGATTTAAACGATCTATGCAATGGATTTTTATAAAATTAATGTAACAACATGGATTTGGAGGGCGCTGAATTGATTTCTGAAGTCAGATTTCAGAAATTTCAAAATCAAAATCCAATATGGCGGACCAAAGAATGAAAACAAGTCCGATTTTTTTGAAAATCGGTATTTGAGTATTTCTTGGGTTTTTAAATAAGAGTCGGTACATAAAATTCAAAAATTCGAAAAAGCGAATCCAATATGGCGAACCAAAAAAAAACAAAAATGGCGAAATATTACTTACATCTAGTCAGCTATCCCGGCACCATAGAGAAGCCCTTCTGCACTCTCGAACAGTTCTTGCTGTGCGGCAGCGGCTTCTCTAGCCGCGATTCTAGCTTCTATCGCCGCCATTGATGAGCGTTTGTCTGCTCGCTGGATCCGATCTTCATTCCGGCGCCTACAAAACTCAGTTGTTATAATGCCGAGAGATACTCCCATTGTTTGCAATATATGCAGGATGCTATTGAACCCGTCATTGAAAATGACAACCGCCAAATAGGCCGCGATGTCCACCACCTTCTTGCCGGAGTGCAAATGTTTTGGCGAAAACGTCCAAATAAGAGAATTCAACGATTCATTGTTATTTTGCGTGTTAGCGCCAAGACATCTTTCCAGAAGGCTATCTGCAGATAGATCCCCATATATTTTCTCAATGGCTTTCTGGACATTTTCATTTAGGGGGGGTTTGTGTTGATAGGTGTCCAGTGTCCCTTCATCCTGAGCCTTCTTCCAGGTGCACCACGTTTTGCAACAATATTCATGTTGTGGGTTTTCGTCCGTGGAACATTTGTGCTTGAAAGTGGCCCAAATGGCTCGCCTCATCTCTTCCTTGTCATTCGGGTGTCGTTGAATCGCCAAACCATAATACCTGTGCAAACAAAATGAGATGTATAAAACCAATTCTAAATCAACAGTTTTCGCATTTTTATAAAAAAAATTATACAATACATCGTCAATTCAACAATTAATTTATCTGTTAACTTTCCGGCGCCCTTGCCTCCAAGTCCTTTCGTCTTCTTCTTTTCGGCACGAAGTCTCGTGCCCATCCTCTTTTCTACGTGCCCAACACATTCTTTCTTCAATATAGGAGTGTCCTCTCCGTACGGCTTCGACTCCACAACTCCCTTGTATGTTTTGCTGTCACCGTCGCCAATGTACGTCACATATTTCGCGCCATATTTTTCCTCGGAGGCTGCAAACATTTCGACGACCGCGTCCACCTCCATTTTCCCAGCACTGCCTGCAAAAGAAACAGTACAAAAGATGTCATAATGGTTCCATTGGAATAAAAAACTGACATATATTCTTATAATTAATTGATAATACCTGCATTTGATGGAGCATTCATCTTGGTGAAGCTCGTACCAGGTGTCATACTCCGGAGTTCCTCGCTTTGCCTCCCACCACCGACAACTATTACAAAAACTCGATTTCACCACACTATCAACCACTTTACGCGTTTCTTTTCCAACCAATGTGGTGACTCCAAACAGGGAATTAAATCCACGCTTCTTCCACGTTCCGTCGCCTGACACTGTAAGTTTTGTGTAATCGCCAGTCTTATCTCCTGTCAGCTTCTTCTCATCCTCGGCAGCTTTATGCGTAGAGCGCTTATAAATGGCTTCACAAGCAGTCGAAATGTTTTTCATTGCAGCGTAATATAGGGTGTTTGAGAGGCCGCTTCCTAGGTCCATCAGGCTGCAAAACATGGTTACACCACTCCAACCAACACCAAGAAGTCGCATGGCAAATACCATTCGTCGATTCACTTCATACGCGTTATTCACTTTCGGTGACGAGTCCACTTCTTTGTCGCCACACTGGCATGACAGGCGAAGCTTGAACCCGAGGCCCCGATGACTTCCTTCCGAAAACCGGACGTCTCCTTTACACTCCTACAATTGTTATAAACAATGTAAATAATATGACGATCGTACCCCTATATATATATACATATATACATATGCATATACGTAAATATATGTATATATTTATATATATGTTACACACACAGACAGTAATACATACCTTACAACACACAGACGCCGATATTGCCGAAAATACAGTCACGAAATTCAAAAGTACATAACCGATTTCCCGGTTCACCGTCACGTCGTCCTCGGAAAAAGCTGCAGTTTTTAACTTTTTAGCAGCGGTTGACGCATACTTAGTTTCCGCTTCCATCGAATGCTGATTCCCCTGATATTTTCGTTTCTTCGCTTTTCCTTTCTGCTTGTTTGGCGTCAACTTTGATCCTTTGCGGTCCATTTTTACCGGCACACTGTTGTCATGCAGTGAACGCGCGGGAATAAGAAATAAAATGGCTGCTCTTGCAGAGTTTGCCGGGAAACCCTGCCAGATGTCACTGTGAGTCACAGATACAGAGCGCTTCACAATAGATGAGTCAGCCGAGAACAAAAGCGGCCGGCCGGCCGAGCGCGCGCCCGAGCCCGAGCCCGAGCGCGCCGGCCGCGCGCGACTTTCCTTGGAGCGGCTGAAACTCATGGAAGGAGTTCGAATTTCGGGTTGCGCTTTTGGAGAAATATAATTAAATATGTAAAGGATCGAATACAATAATAAAAAAAATTTCGATTTTTTGGTCGAAAAAAAACGAAAACCCCCTTAAAGACATAATACAACGAAATTGTCTGGGCGAAGATGACTATGTAGCTGAAACTAAACGTAAATATCCTAATGCCAAATCAAATAACTGAACACTGATAATCTAAGTTAACGCCACATAAACTATTCATAGGGTAGAGAAGATGCCGAGTTTTTAATGATTTTAATTTGAATTGTTATCGATATGGACACAACGCCAGACAATGCAAATCAACAGTAAACTGTGGTAACTGTGCTGGTGCTCATGACACGAGAGAATGTGTCAACACCGAAACATTGAAAAGCTGTAATTGTACATACTTCAATACTAAAACCAAAACAAACAGAGTAACTGTTTCATAAACCCAACGGCAAAGATAAGTACGAGTCTTACAAAATCGCCATGAAAAGACATCTGTCCACAATCTACTACTGGGAACTTCTGTGAAAGTTCCTACTGGACATGTACCTGTTCATGATGAGCGACACCAAGAATTCTTATTTGCTTATAAATTATTTTAGAAAAAATTATGTTTATTTTATTATTATTATACTATTATTGTATAGAAAAATATACATTCTGAAGTAAAAACAATAGCAACATTTATAGACCTAAGCAAAGTTTTTGGTGCTGTCGACCATGGAATATTGTTAAAAAATTTGAATAATGGAGGAATTCTACGTACTACCCTTGAATTAATTCATACTTACTTGTCTAACAGAAGACAGAATGTTAGAATAGACAATATATTTAGTCGTCCCAGGATAGTAAACATAGGTAACCCTTAAGGGACTGTCTTGGGACCACCCTTATTTTTTATTTATATCAATGCCCTATATCTTTCAAATTTGTCCAGATATTTTGTCTATGCACATGATACCACTGTACTTGCACTTTGTAAAATTTGAAATCTTGCAGAACGAAATATGAATCAAGAATTGAAAATGTTAAGAAATTGATTTGAAACATCTACATTTTATCAGGATATCTTATTTTGTCCTCCAAGAATGAAGTGGATATGTTCATAAATATGCCAATGAAAAAATAAATAAATAAACTATAGAACTCACGCAAGTGCGTCCTTTATTAATATTCCCTGTGAATCCTACTTGAATACGCCATAAGTGTTATTTTAGGTGAAAAAATAAATGATGCTGAAGATAGCATGCAATAAGTTTGTAGGTGCATCTTTCTCACACATTGAGTAAGTGACAACCTTACGTTGTCACGTAATTGTGTCAACCGTTATTTGTCGATCGGGTTGCATAAAAATCGAAAACGACAAGAACAGTGGTCTTTTTTTAAAAACGAAGCAATCTTCTTATACAAAAAATGGGTAATTTTGTTTTTGTACAATATTATAATATTTGTACAAGATACATTATCTGTGATTTTTACTGAACTTATGTATTGGAAAAAAAAGTTCAGGTATAAAAAAGTTGCAATATTCTAAATAATAAAATATATAAGCAAAAGTAAATATATAAATAAATTTGTCTTTCGAACATAAAAAAACTGTTTTTAGGTGCATTATACTATAAACAATTTGTATAACCACAATGCAATGATTTGACCACAATACATGTAGTTTGTTAGGTTACATTTTTCGACTGTTATTGGAAAAGATCTATAAATGGTGGACAAATCTATAATTGATAGATTATATGAATATAAAAGGGGTCTCGCGACTCGAAAACTGTAATATAAAATATATGTTAAAATCTAAATCAAAATTACATGTCAAGTGTTGTAAATTTCTTGACAAAGTTTTATGTTCACTGAAAATTCTGAATTTTGAACTCCCTACATAAAATGACATTTATGTGCACGTGTGACGAAAACAATTTGATGATAAAAATCTTGTTTAAATCACATTTCGTAACCTCAAAAAGTGAATTTTAACAATATTGGAAATTTACCTCCTAGAAGCAAAATAACTACAGACTTGATAGAGTCAGAATTGTCTTCTTTAAAATAATAATTCCGTAATGGCTGATAGTCGTTTGTATCCATAGGCGCAATTTCTTTCCCGTTTTTCTTTTTACTAATTCTATCGATCGGCACAATACGTGTACCGCGATTTTCACAGAATGCAATATACGCATAACTCATGATGCTGTTTAAGCAAACACAATCTGAATTTAAGCACTGAAAATGAATATTTTTCCTTCTACTGAAGATGTAGTCAACGAAATGGATGTTGCGTGCTCTTCTGTGTATGTAAAAAAGTGTGGCTTTCGTTGAATATTCATGTACAAGAAGAACTGGGACCGTTTTATTGAAACCGCTCGTTAAAACTCTATCTCTCTTTCTCTCATCTGATTGGCTCGCTAAGAGCAATTGCGGTTTCTTAAGGTGATTTGTGAGTTCTAATATCACGGAATTAGTGTCTTTTTAATTTTAATTTCATATATACAAAATTGTTTATTATAAATATAATTAGCCGAATCTTCTCATTTGGGAGAATAATTAGAATCATTAACATTATTAATTTAACACTTTGTTTCAGTTGAAAATCTACACTCGTTATTTTCTCATTTAGTAGGCGCCGAAAAAACGAGTGCGGGTAGTCAATCAAAACAAAGAGGTTAATAATTCTAATTATTTTCCCAAGTCTGGAGAATCGGCTAATTATATTTATAATTGATTGTTTTGTAAATTAAACATTAAAATTAAAAAGATGTAATTAAAACATCACCGTAGCGTAGACAAAGGCAAAGTTTTTAATTGTACAGAAATTAAAAAAATCATTTACAATATTGAAATTCCTCAACAGCGTATTTCTGTGCAAGTGGGAAAGCATGATTGTCTGCAAAAAGTTAAATTTTCCTGATGTCAGGATATGCCCTTTCATTTGCTAAAAACCTAATCATTATTCAATACATGTTCAATCATTGCTGAGAAAAAATTCAGAAAAAGGGTTACAAACTTATAATACGAAGACAAAACAAATGTAACTATGTTCAATCGTTTTATAATTTAATTACATTAGTTATTATTACTGCATTAATAAAACGAAAACTGGGCGTAAAGTCGGCGTGAAAAGCGAAAATATTGGTATTTATTATTTTATAATTGTTTTCATATGATTTTTTTTATTTCTAATCTATTCTAAAGGATACATGGGTATCGACCGAGTAAAGTTTAAATTATTACATTTTGTCGATTATTTAAGCATTATTCTCAAACATGAAGAAAGTTACCCTCTTTCTTTTCATTTGGAGTGAAAAGTTGAAAATCAGCGAACGAATCAGAATTTGGTATCGTTGACGAGTCGTCGGCAAATCGCCAGCGAATTGTCGACGAGTCGTTAACAAGTCGTTTACGATTCGATTATAAATTTATATTTATTAAAAATTGACGAGTAGTTAACGTGTCGTTGGCATGTCGTTGGCATATCGTTAGCA
>JABFQH010000105.1:0-10883 GCA_022816965.1 Tanaodytes sp. ZL-2020 | reverse complement strand
CCATAACACGAAACCATTAAAGATTTATCAAAATTATTTTCATAAAGACAGAAAGAAAGAAAAACATTTTAAAATGAATCTAAAACATAATTCTTTAAATCTTATGGACAGCCTAATCCGACTCATGAATGCTTTCGTTAAAATTGATTTTCACGAAGTGATCGCTTTGTTGAAGATGGCGCAGTGATCGTTGCTCGTCAAACTCAAAGAATGCATGACATAGACATAACCTTTTTTCATTGACGCACTTCACATATGATTATGAAGTTAAGATGAGTTGTTGTATTTCCCTTGATTGTACTTCGGGGTACAAGACAAATTTCGACAAAGTGCATTTATTCAGTGTTCCAAAAGACGAAAATGAAGTGAAGAAATGGCAAATCGCTTCAAGACGCACAGATATCCAGCGAAAATCAAAACACCGGTTTTGTGAAAAGCATTTTGTCGAAGGAGACATTGTTTGGAAAAAAGAAATTGTAGGTGAAAATGGGTCGATTCTTTGTTCGGTAAGTATTTCTAATCAAGTAAATATTGTAGTAAGTAATTTAGAACACTAAATTTGGGTTAAACGAAAACATCAGGTTTTACACTTAAATAAATTTAAATATTGCAATGAAAAATTAACTGTTTGTTAGTTTTATTTGTACTTTGTGTAACTATGTCACAAAATTGTCTTTGCATTATTAACTCGTTATTCAAATTTATATCGTTCCATTAAATAGATACTTTTATTAACTAGTTAAAAAATTGAATTAAATTTAAAAATTGTTTTTAAATATAAAGTTTTTAATCAATGTTTTAAAACATAATTTTCATATTTCTCTTTATGTTATATAGTATATTTTAAATAATTTATTGTTTTGAAATAATTAATAATAAATGATTTAATATAAAACAAGCTTTTTTTTACATTTTGAACCCATAAATATTTTACTTATTATTTTGTCACAATTAATAGTTCTAGTATTTATTTTTATTTCTTTACGGAATTATTAAAGAGACCATATTTGCGTAAAGGAGTAGTTCCGTCAGTATTCTCATGGACTAAGTGTGAAATACAGAAACAAAATGCAGAGTCTCAAAGTAAACAGACTGACAATGTTTGCAACCGTATTGAAAACGTCAATACTTCCATCTGTGACAACGAGGACAACATAAATAATCAACATAATAGTAACTGCGAAAATTATACTGAACGCTGCAAATTATCATTCGATGAATTTAAATGCAATAATAATTTGTATATTCCTTCATCTTGGTCACGCCATGAATTGTTATGCGAAAATTCACCGCTATTATTATTTCATAAATTGGTTTGTGTAAAGATTGGTGAAAAAGACATTATTGTTTCTGCAAAAGAAATTAAAATCTACCAAAATATGTCAATTAATGTACTTGTAATGGGGCAAGGTGTTGATTTAAAAAATTATGGAGTCATGAATAATTGTTTAACATCTTTAACTGAGTTAGAAGAATTAATCAAAGTACTTGAATGTTTAAATGTATGTTCTGCGATAGAACTGCAACAAAATGTAACTACAGATGTAGCGATCACTGATTGCACTAATAGATTGCGACATAATAAATGTACTTTATTATTAAAAAAAGATTTTATTTGCACATTTTGCAAAGGATTAAACTATGTCTTAGATCGCAAAAAGAAACGTCTCAATGACAGTCAAAACGAACAAAAACGTACATCAGTAAATAATCTCTCAGACGTTCAGAAAGAAGCTTTTCAAGCCATCAAAAAACAAAGAAACGATGCCACAAGAGAAAACAAGAGACAAAAAGCCATTGCGACAAAATTGAGAAACGAATTAAGAGACACGCAAGAAAAATTAATTAAAATTAGTAAACAGTCTTTGGAAGAATTATTATGTAAAAAAAATATCCCCACAAATCAGCACAAAGTTATAGAGGAAATTTTATGTGCTGCTTCCAGAAAAAGCGCTGAAGGCCGTCGTTATTCTGATGAATGGTTATTGTTATGCATGCTATTGCATATGCGTTCTCCAAAAAATTATGATTTCATTAGAAGTAATGAAATCCTTCCATTGCCAGCCATCAGTACAATTCGCAGGTATATAATGGGAATAACAATTTCAATGTGCACCGATTAAATAATTGTATTATTGCAATATTAAACTATTGCATTACTATGGTTGTTATTTATATATATTATAATATTTGAACTAGATCTTCGGGGTGCTTTCAATATAAAATACTCATGTACTAGTTTTCCATGATTTATAATTAAAATTAATATTACACCCGTGCAGGTATTTATCACAAATAAAAGGCTCCTGTGGATTTGATGAACAATTTTTACAATTGTTCCAAACATCTCTGAAAACTCTACCAATGCAGCAAAGAAATGGGATATTATTGTTAGATAAAATGAGTACACGGGAAACAATCAGCGTTAACTCAACGGCACTCTCATACACAGGCTTAGCTGATTTCGGAGAAAACAATTGCAAGGCAACCAGTTTAACTGAAAAGGCTAATCATGGCCTTGTATTTATGTACCAGCCCCTCGATAATTTGGTGAATGCGCAGCCAATAGCTATTTTTGCTAGTAAGGGTCCAACTGATGGAGCAACATTAGCTAAACTAATAATTAAGGCAATAATTTTACTCGAAAACGCTGGAGCCAAAATTCATGGAGTTGTGAGCGATGGAGCAGCCCCCAATCGAAAGTTTTGGAGCATACTAGGCATCAGTGGCAAAAGAAATGAATTAGTAAATTGTTTCGAAAATCCTTATGATGCTGCTAGGAAAGTTTACGTTTTCTCCGATTCACCGCATCTCTTCAAAACGATCCGAAATCGATTATCTGCACATGACTTACAGGTAAAATTTAACTCCAAAAATCATTTACAATCGCTAAACTAATTAATACATATTACATTAACATTAAATTGCTAGTAAAATGTATTTGTTTCTAAATCGTACATGGAGCGAATTACTGGGTTGAGTCAAGAGTAATTCTTGTTACGATTATAAAATTGTACGTTTACAGTTACAAAATTCTTCGTTACTATAATAAAATTGTATAGTTACTTGTCTTTGACAAATACCATTAAACCAAACTGTTTTTTAGCAGCAAAAAAATTGTTTTACAAATTTAACTAAACGACTTTCCAAAGTGACTTCTGTTACTGTAATATAATATTTTTTCTCTGTCTTAATAAAAATATAAAACAAACTTTGAATGTTACAGTTGCAAGTTTATTTGATTCCGTCAATATTTCTACAATTACAGATGGAAGCAAATGGTCCCTTAATACAGTGGAAACATATTGAACATTTGTACAACATTGAAAAATCAATGCCATTTCGTATGTGTCCAAAACTTACCGCTGAACATTTAAATTTAAATAGTTCCGCAAAAATGCGTGTCAGATTGGCAGTTCAGGTAATACATATATGATTGTATTCTACACATTCATTTGAGTGTTTCTTTTCAATTTAACAGATAAACTCGAATTTATTTATATATTTCGCTACTTCTCTTGCATCTTGCTGTAGGTTCTTAGTAACTCTGTATCTAAAGGACTCAAGTATTATATTAATCATTGTCCTGAGTTACAAACAAGTTCTGCAACAGCCTCCTTTTGTGAGTGGATAAACTCAATGTTTGATGCTCTTAATAGAAAACACAATGGCAATGGTTTAAAGCCGGATAATGAAGATCATTTGGTAAGGAATAAATATAAACATTTTAGAATGCATAATAAAATATCTTAATTGAAAATTAGAATTAATGCACATTGATGCTCCTTTACCCTGATAGCCAGCATTATGTAAACTGTACATTAACTTTATGCCAATCATGATGTACATATTTTCAATTAAAAAATAAAAATTGAAAGTTAATATTTTTTTAGTTTTATACTGGAATTAGTTTGAAAATATATTCTCATTACAATGTTTATGCCAATGAATAATTTTCAAAAATCATTTATTATAATCAATGGCTACCAGGGTAAGTATGTTGAAACTCTGTTGCAGAACAATTTTTTCTTTTACTCTTATTTTATTTCATTCTTTATTGAATACAGGTACTGCAAGAATCACTGAAGAATCTGGACAACTGGGAAATTCTTCTGGAGAAAAAATGTATCTCGCCGTCGATGTTTTTAACTAAACAGACAGCGGAAGGACTGAGAGTGTCATTGAAGTCCATGATAGATATTACTGAATATCTAACAAAATATGAAAACTTTTCTTGTGTTTTATCTGGCCTTATAAGACAAGATGCTTTAGAGGTTTATTTCTATACCCCAAAGTTACATTTTGCTGCTACGGCATAATATCTCTTATATATCTCTAAAACATCTTTTTACTATAAAATAATATTTCATAAATAGAGGGCATTCAAGAAGTAAAGTGACGAATGCTGATATATATCAGCATCTGTACAGCAAATTTTTATACTTCTGAGCTAATATGAATCAAATATGTATACACTCTTGGAAACAAAATTAACAAAACGTTGAAAGGATTCGCCAACGAAAAACCAAATATTTCATTTTAATATGGATATTGTTTTTGAATAGGAAAACTTCCTTTCATTATAAATTGAATAATCGTTATAATTTTCTGATTGTCAAATTATTCTCTCATTATGAACAAAATTATTTTTGATATTTTAAAAAAACATTAAATTAGGTTAATATGAATCTGTAGTTAATTTGGAAAGCGAATTTAGATTCTTCTTGGTTTCTGTGTCAGGTTTTATTTGGCGCCAAGTTTATTTGGAATTATTGTTTTTGGATATCCATATACATGGATGATTCATTATGGTCAAAGGATTTTAAGCCTTATAAATAATGTTCTATAATGCATGAGCCCTCGCACAGGAAATAAAATTGAATTATTACTTTCATAATTAGATGTTACAGAGATATACCATAGAAGCACCACTAATCAAACAGAATATTCTCAGGATATTCAAAAATATCCTTAGTATATCGAAATATCGTCCGACTATACTACACTGAAAAAAAAATCAAGTGATTCGAAGGTAAACCATCATAGATTTATTGCTGATCAACTAATCAAGTTTCCATCCTTTGAGATTTGAGGGATAATCAGTCAGGTTATATGAATAATTGTTTGAATTCAAGTTAAATTTAGTCAAACCTCATAGGATAATCCTGTGAGTCCTTGACTAATAATTCCATTTCCAACGGTCAACTTAGAATCACTTGATTTTTCTTTCAGTATAGAGTAAATCGTACAATATATGTTTGATTAGAGATATTTTCAAGATGTTGTATGCTAGCACACTGTAATGTGCATAGATTAAGGCCGAGTTTGAGTGATGCTGCAACGGAGTTAGTATCTTTCTATACGAAAGTTATAATGTCACTTATTTGTGATATTATAACATAATATTGACAGAGTAGAGTAAAAATAATAACTCGAAATGAGCAAACGGCAAAAAAATTGTATTGTGTTTTCACTATTTTTCGGTAATTTTGTTCTGAAGTCGATTTTCAAAAGATGTTCGTAATCTCCCATGAATAAAGAATGGCACTCTGGTCATATTATAATATAGTAAGTTAGTAAGTGGTTTTATAATTTCTGTATACAAAAACGCTAAATCCGTGGCAGCATCACTAGGACATCACCTTAAGGGGGTCTGTTTCTACACAAACTTTTCTGGTATAGTTACAAATTTCTTGTAACTGTATGCTTACAATTTCCTTGCTAAATGTTTGAAATCAAGTTTATCTTATAGTGCTACAACATTCGCATTCTAAGTGCAATATTACTTGACTGCAATTTTCATGTAATTCATGCACTGAAATTTATAATATCTCTTTTAAATATGAGTTTTTTTTACATTACAAATCATATAATACATTATTAATTTATATGTTAACAGTTTCAAGTATCGATATTTCTTGAAATTAAAACTAGATTTTCAAGTATTAAAATGAAATTACATTTATTTATAAAATAGTTAAGCAATTCAACTTTTAGCGATTGTCATTCATCTTTTTGTCGTTCTTTATATGGGGTACTTTAAATAAATGTACTTTTACATAGGGTTAAACATTAAAATACGTTTTTCATAAAATAAAATACATATACACAAAATAATGGAATCTAGAAATTTAAATGGAATTGTTGTAATTACTTGAATTCACAGAAAGTATATTTTTTTTCAGTACATTAAAATTTATTTTAATTTGTGCACAACTTTGTTTTGATTGTTTTACAGCGTTTCTTTGGTTGTGTGCGACAAGCAGGAGGATCGAATGACCACCCGTCCAATGCTACGTTCCTTCAAATCTACAAAATTTTATCTGTGTACTCCATCCTTGCTCCCCCAAAATATGGAAATTGTACGATATTAGATGAAAAGAAAAAGCCCATCATCGAAATGAAAGAATTAAAACATATTTATTCTGGATCAAAATATTCCACAAAAGACATGATTTCGCAATTAAAAGTAAAATAGATTTATTTGTAAAAAATGATGATTGGATTTTTCCTGAAATCTTTTCTACTGATCATGACTATTCTTCTCCGATAACAACTGAATGTTTGCTGTACTATGTCACTGGATGTATATGTAAGAAACTTGATTTATACACAAAATGTGAATTATGTAGAAAGTCGATTTTCCAAAATGAAAATGACATTTGTTTGGCTGAAGATTCTATTTCCGACATACTTGCCTTGCAAAACTTTGCTCGTGACTGAATCTGTGTTATCTTCGATTACGTCGAAAAATATTCTATGTTTCCCATGCAATAGTCATAAGAGCGACGTATTATCTTATATTGTTTATTACTTTTCACAAATAAGAATGACAAGAGCATGTGAAAATATAAACCGACAAGAAAAAGAAAATCAAAAGCGGAAAAAATATTCTAAATTCTGTGTAAATTAAATATTAATAAATATATTTATAATTCAATATTTCACTCGAATGTTTCTTATTCAACATTTATTTTCTTTCAAGTGTGTAACAATAAGATTGACATTGAAATAAAAATTGTTGGCAAATTACAAAATTATATAGAATTATTTGTATCAATGGTATATTGATTCTTCCAAGTTACAAAATTTGATTTTTATCATTGAACATTGTAATGATAATAATATGAAATATACAATTATTCAATTTGCACTTTTCAACTTTATTGTAAATTATTTTCTGATATGATAGCTATGTATAATTATTTGTTTTTTCAAAAGTCAATAATATTTACATCATTATTCTAGTTTGCTTCCTGTACATATAAATGATAATTTTATAAAAATTTAAAAATGAATGTATTGTATTAAATTTAATTATTTTTATTTTTTTTAAATTACAATATTTATTTTTATACGAAAAATAATTTTATACGACTAAAAATTAATGTATTGTTATAAATTCATTTCATTTTAATTTTTTAATTATTTTTCAATTCTTTGCAAGCAAAATATGGATTATTAATACATATACTATGACAAATATTAAATTATTCATTTACATTTCACATTTATTGCAGCAATTATTATTTTGACATTAAGGTTATGTATCCCTATGTTTAACGTGTGACGATTACTGCGCCATCTTAAACATAATAATCACTTTGAGTAAGTGGTGTCAATATAAGTCGGATGGGGCTGCCCATGCCCAAAGAATGTGACTGTGGTCATAATTTGATTAAATTATTGTTGTTACATTTTACACAAACAAAAACACTAACTCCGTTGCAGCATCGTTAGGACATCTCCTTAAGGATTCAATTTTCTGTTATAAGAAAACGATGCGTTAATACACCCACTCTTTAATCTGTTGCAAACAAAGGAAACATAAACGAAATGCGAATGCAAAATTAAAAAGTGCAGTCAGTCTTTGACAATAATTCAGAATGAATTAGTCTAATAAAAATCAGTCGTGTAAACTCAGTGAGTCTTCGAAAATCATTCAGAATGAAATAGTCTTTTATAGTCTAAAAAAAGTATTCAGTCATGTACAATCAGTTCAATTTTTTTTTAGTCTTTCAAGTTCCGTAAGATCATTCAGAATTAATTAGTCCAATAAAAATCAGTCGAAATGGAATAGTCTATAAAAAATCCGAGTTATGAATTTAGTTTTAAGATCACTTATCTGAAACATAATATTTGTTTTCTTCTGTCTTTTAAGTCTGATTAACTAAAAGTTTTGAAACAGTTTTTGTTTAACCATATATCAAGTGCGAATCAAGACTTGTTCGAAAAAGGTATGAAGATTAGAATTATATCATTATATCATAATAACATATAAAAAACGAATAATAAATACATCAACAATATACATATATTTTTATTATCATTTCAATCTTCCAATAATTTCAAAATTGCTGGTTCCGGTAAAGAGTTGCGACTCTGACCAAAATGAGCAATTATTTCCTTTATAATTAAAATTTGCGGCGTTGCGCTTATCCTAAAAAATCAGGACGTAACAATTTCATTTTATACACTGGAAAAAAAAGCCATAGATTCAGTATTGCCATACCAATACTGACATATCAACATTTTCTCATGGCGTTTTCGATTGCTCGGACCTACACGACCCTAGGTCAGGTAGGTTTCAGTTCAGACAAAACTCATGTTCGATTGGTGAACTGAAAATACTAGTGTTTTTTTATATTGGCTGTGTTCCAAATTATACTGAAATTACTACCAGTACTGCGGTAATAAATGATACATATATACCTTGTCATAAGTCGAACAGAGAAACATAGTTACTGGCAATAATTGCAGTAAAAAATGGAACCCGCTCATTGAATCTACAACATTTTGTATGTACACCCAGCGTCTATGAATCGTGGATTATCTGTCTCTCTTAAACATTCAACTTTCATCAACACCATAGACAAGAACAGGCGGACATCTGCACCATGATTCATAGACACTGGGTGTACAACGATTTGTTTTGTTGGTCTTTCAAGAAGAACATCACTGTTCTCGTTAAAATCAAATTTAATGTGCTTTTTGAACATTTCGTGTACATTTGAAAGTGTACATTGACTGATGGATCAATTGTAGTTGATGTTCCTTGGGAAATTTAATCTAAATATGAGGATTAGAGAAGGATTTTTTTAACAAAAACAGGCCCATTTAGGAGTATTATAGAACAATTTTATTTTAATTATAAATTAAATTATAAAAAAACATTTCAAAAAACACTATTACATTAAAATATCACGCAGTAAAAATTTTTTTTAAGTTGTCAGTGCTTATTCTTATGAATAATACTTATGCTCGGTTTAACAAAAATATTCTCAATTTTTATTGATCGACATTGAGTTATCTAGATCAATAAATTTATTATTTACTGTATTACTTCTTTTTTAGTTTGTATATTTTTCTTGCTGTAGATTGCATCAAGGAATAAACTAACAAAGACAACTGTGCCAGCAATCCATTGCCTGACTAGAAGAGTGTTTCCAAAGAATATAATAGAAGCCAACACCGTGAAAAATTTTCTAGTTGTAGTTATAATCGAACAAGGCAGTGGACCGAATTCTGTGACAGTAGTGTAGATGAAGAACTGGCCAAAAGCGTTCGTCATTGATAATAATAGAATTGATGGGATGCAACTGGGGTGCCGTTGCAAAAAACCAATAAAGCCTATTATTTCACCAGAAAGTATGATTACTATTAGGCTGTAGACACATGACCAAAAGTTCATGTTGCACATCATTGTTATAGATTTTGTGTTGTGTTCAGTTTTCATTTTTTCCTGAACAGAGCTAGTAAGACCGTCCATTAAAAGAGACAACATAATCAGCAATTCACCAAATCCAAAAAACATTTTTTCCTTTGTTTCTGACGTTTTACCAGAGTCCTTGTACATGAAGAAGATGAGTCCAAGAACTATAAAAAAGACGAAGACGTACTTTTTTATTGGATACGACTGAAACATCAAAATAAAATTTATTAGAAAACATTAAAATAAGATACTATTTGAATAAAAAATTGTATATTATCATAACCAGAGTTCAGAGTTCGGATTAACTCGACACGTGAACAGTAAAAACGAGTTAAGTTTGATTTCATACCTTGTAGGTGCAACTAGGGTAGTTTATGTAGTTTTACATACTTGTTTAATCAATGTAATGATTGGAAAAAATTTGTAAAATTTTCAATGGCTTTTTACACTAATTGAAATATTTGAATAAGTACATAAACTAATAGATGATAACCAAAGAATATGAGAGAAAAGAATTCAAAAACCAATCGTTATTCTAAAAATAATTAAAAATGTTTCAATTCAGAATTCACATTGCTTATAATGTGGCTGTGACTCCAACTATATTTAATATATCATAACTGATCGTGCTTTGGTACTATATGAATTCATTATATTTTACTAAATAATAATTGTCTTCTTCCATTTGTCTTCCGAATTAAAACTCAATCACAAACTTTCTGTAAAAGATAATGCGGTGATTATAATATACATTATTTGTACATTTTTTTCATTCATATCATTGATCACTGCAACTTTATCTCTAACACATTGTGAGCGATATTTAAATTTAAAAATAATTCAGAATAACGATGAGTTTTTAAATTTTTCAGTTATTAAATTAAGATGAAGGAGTGGTTTGATCATGATTGTGAATCAGTGAGTTCTTACCCGTGTTTTGCGTTCCGGGCATTTCTAGCGAAAATGTTTCAATTTTCCAGGCTAAAACTAGAAATTTCCTTTTTTATACTGAAAATGTGAAACATTCGTTCATTTTTTTCCTGGAATTGCCTCGAACTTTAAACACGGGGGATGGAATGCTTGTCAAAAACCAGAACTCCGAATTTCTGATGTAATTCCTGCAATACCGACATGCATATTTTTTACAATAAGTTTGTGTAAACGTATCTAA
>JABFQH010000104.1:0-10872 GCA_022816965.1 Tanaodytes sp. ZL-2020 | reverse complement strand
GTGTCACATCTTCGTCACATCTTCGTCACATGGACGTCACATCGTTGTCACATGGACGTCACATTGACTGCACAATGGCAACACATCGACATCTCGCCCAAATCATGGTTAGCCGCAGAATTTTGAATTCGTACAATTTTTAGTCTTTTGAGAAAATGTGAAAAAAAATTAAGTACCATTCAAGCAAATCATTGAAACTGATAATTAAACAAAACAAATTTATTGCAATATTTACTTATAATTACATGATTTACAAACACGCATAATAATATAAAGCTACATCTAATACTAATAGATTTATTACTCTAACGCGTTAAAAACTATATAGTATTTGCATCGAGTTTTAATAAATTATATATATTTTTATCGTTAAAAATAAAGTACTCAACTAATAAATAAATGAAACCACTGTTTAGAAAATTAGATTCTTAAATCAGTTATAGCACAAAAATCATGTTCGTCTAAGATAACATGATTTGCTGATTCATATAATGGCTCGGTATGTCCGGGATGGTCGTGGAAATCACGAAGATTACAATTTTGTATGACATCCATGCCACTAGATGTCATTCGAAATATGTCTGTTTGATTAAATTTAATCGCACACACAATCGCTATTGCTTCTGGCAAATCCCGCTGATAACCACTTTGGCAATGGAGGTCGATGCTGGACAAAAACGATGGTTGAGTTGGATGAGTATGTATCCAGCCTATTGTGATTAGTCCTTTTTCTGTTATATATTCAACGATTTCGCTTTCATTAGTTGTTTCACAACGGTTTTGACTTCCTGTCTGGCAAGGGATCACAACATTGGTAACTCGGAAACCCTTTTTATCTTTTTTGCCACACACATAGCCACAGGTTTCAATTTCTAGCAGCGAATTCTCCGAAGCTTTCAACAAAAAGTTAAAAATCGCCGATTTCGGAAGCATTATCTTTTTTAATGTCTTATTTTTCGGGATATTTTTTTTGTAATCCCTGGAAAAGAATATAAATTGAACAATAAATATTTTGATTAAAACAAAATATTAGCCATTTTTAATTTTTTTAAGGCATTTTTCATTCGAGAAGAAAAACGTTTTTGTTTCGAAAAATTGCTTTTTTCTACACACAAGTGCGGAAAAGTATCGTTTGCAACATGGAAATTAATGGGAAATTTAACCTCGTGCGAATCTACCCTCGCCTATGGCTTGAGACGTAAATTTCACACTCGGTATTCGATTTCCCATTTCAACACTCTTGTTGCGAAATATTATGTTTTTGTATAAAACTCGAATTGTAATATTACCAGATTCCAGTTCACGTTTGCGTTGAAGTCGTTGTTTTCCGTACTTAAACCATTGGCTGACTATTTTGTTGAAGTCATTATGTGTCATGGATTCATACAAACGAGTAAAAGTATCTGGAATAAAAATAAATCAACGACATACCCCTGAATTATTATATGCACAAGCAAATTTTTAAAGATGTTTGGACATTTATGTCCTATATTTTTTTATCACGAAGGTATTTTTTGAAGACGTTTTTTATATACTGAATTTTAGTATAGCCTTTATTTTTCTTTTTTCTATTTAGGAAATTATACAAAAGCAATACTAAGAATCTGCAGAAAGCTTCAAGAGGAGCAACGTTAACCACATAACTTTACATACATACGTTGGGTTAGTTAGAAGTATTATATTATTCATCAAGCGTTTGTATAAAAGACACGTTATAATCATATGAAAACATGCTTATTTTATTCTTTACTCGTTCACTTATGCGAATTAATCTTAATCAAAAATTATTATTGCGATGTATCTTATACTGTACTCTGTACTGTGTATTTCAACGGGTTTTCTACGTTCTTATATAAGAAAAGGTGCTTATATATTTCATCACCTCTCATAATTCGCGTAGTTTCCAGTCCATCGATTTTAAAATTATTCTCCCCTTGTCCTTTCCATGTACAAACGGCTGCACACTCTTCAGTAAATATCTCAAACAATACTGATTGAATGTGATTTGCATTATTAGATCCACCAATTTTTACCAATTTATTTCCCTAAATATTTCTTTAATATTACTATAAATCACTAAATAAAAAGTTATTTTACAAACTAATGAATAGACATTTACTCTTGAAAATGTCTTCTTGAATTAAAATTGTTTTTCTCGTAAAAAGAATAAATTTTTCACTTCAAGAATAATTACTTTTAAACACAAAATATTATTCTTACACTGAGAGAAATGTTTGATGACAATTTACTATGTTTCATCGCGCCAGAGAACTATAAGCAAAAACACACAAAAATACTATGTATGTGCGTTAAGTTTGTCGTATTCTTGAGTAGAGTTTCACTTTCAAACAGATAATTTCGCTTTCATACATAGTAATATTTTTTGTTTATGTCTCACGAAGACCAATCGCGTTAAAACATAGCAGTTATTCATTTGAGGGTAGTAATTTTTCAGCTTAAATTTCTCTCAGTGTATATTAACCGGATTATTCTTGTTAAAAAAAGATTTTTTGTAGAATTTTACAGTGTATTAAAACATTATTCTGTAAGTTTGCAGCATAATATGCAATGCAAATTTCATGTAAATCGTTAAATAAAGTATAGCCAACAGTGTAGTTTAAATAAATTAATGGCTTGCATAACTAACAAAGTCTAATTCTGCAGTTTTGTTTTTCTTCAGTTCGTTTTCCCACGACTCGATGTCGTTAATATTTTTCAACGGTAAAAAGTTGGGCAAAATATCACTGCTTTTATCCAAAGCATGGGTGCGTTTTTCCAGTTTGTTTAATCTTCGATTAAAACTGTTCATTTGGATATTAATCCGACTACACATGGTCAAGGTGGCGCCCAACATATCTAAAGAATAATAAGTAATCTGTGTAATAATACAACAATTTAATTTTATGAGAAGCATGTATTCTTTAATGAGAATTTAATTTTTATGCTTCAATAATTTTTCATGCACTATTTGTTTACTAATTCTTCATTATTATTTTTTTTAATGAAGAATTAACAACTCCTTGATAACACACTTGTAAACTATTTGTTCAAAATTTGATCAAACGGTCCTTGAACTATGCAAGATTTGAATTTTAAGAAAAATATTTGTTTTTAGGGAGTTAAGACTTCAAAAGGGGGGAGAAATTGAAAAACTGTATTAAATAATGCTTGAAGGGACAATCAATCGTATAAAAAACGCCTATTCTTTACTCATTCATCTATGCGAAAGCTTATAATCTCATTAGTAAATTTAAAACAGGACTTTTACGCTTTATACATACACTGAGAAAAATTTGACTGGTACACGCAGAAAAATGAATGGGTCAATACAACTAAACTGTTTGGTTAGGTACATTTATTTGGAACAACAAAATCATTTGGTTGTGATGACAAAATATTTAGTTGGATTAACCAAAGTTTGGTTGTTTCAACCAAACATTTGGTTGATCAAATAATAACAAAACTATTTGGTTGTATCAACCAAATTTTTGTCAATTCAAATAATTTTTTTTCTGCGTGTAATGGTTACAAACTTGTACTGGTCAACGGAATATTTTTCTTCTTTATTAAAATTTAATGTTAAACTCAGACAATTTTTTTTGTAATGATTACAAAACAGTAATATTTAACACGATTTAGTAACGTTTACAAGTAATGTCTCGGAAAGGAAGCAATGTTGTTTGTGTTTTTATTATTACCATAATAAATCTGGAAACTGAACATATTTTAATTACACGTACATACATACACACACGCACACATTTATACACATACATACACGTATCGTAGTACACTCGAGCATATCCACACAAGCACATGTGTACACGTGCACGCATAACATACAAACACACACACACATAACACACAAATACATACATAACACACAAACACACACGTAACATACATGCACACGTAACACACATACGCACAACAACCAAATACACACAGGCGCCGGCACGTTTATAAAACAATACGAAATATTTCAAAATTAATATTTATAATATTAATAAATAGTTTCAATATTAAAATACTTTGCTAAAATTTGATAGTAATGTATGCTAGTATGATAGTAACGTATGCTAGTAATGTATGATAGTAACCCTTGTGGTTACTAGTCAATTTTTGTAACCGTTACAAGTTTTTTTCTCTCAGTGTACTTTGAGAGTGACTATACACTGTAAGAAATATCATTAAATTTAAAGTTCTGGAAGTTCATTTCACTACCGTTCATTAAAATTAATGTACCAATATTGAATCTGTATTAGTTCAATGCTTTCAATTAATGTAAAAGTACATGAAATTTCAATTTTTTTGTCATGAATTTCATTTTAATGTAAAAGTACTTGGAAGTTCAGCAGATATTTCTTACAGTGTATATTTTGAACAACATATATTTAAGTTTAAATAAACGACGTTGCATACTACCTTCTGTAGTCTTCGTATTATTTTCACTTTTTGAAGATGTAGTAGGATACGGTTTTTTATGCATTATTTCTTCGCGTTCATCATAACTGTTTCGACAATTTATAATCATGCTTTTTGTCTTAAGTGTCGATGAGTCAATTTTTTCATCCTCGTGAAGTGGAGTTTCTTTAATTTGAAAAAAATAATTTTTGGATTATTTTTATACTTATCATAAAAGTTGATGTAATATTTTTATTTCACCTTCCCCAACTTGTGTACTCTTTAATGGAATTTCCAAATTATCGTTTAGATTTTCTTCAAAATGTTCTACGTTCTCTACATTAATTGTGGGATCATTTGACATAACATTGGATTCAGGTCTAGAGTCGACATTTAATTTTATTGCACTACCTATTTTTGGTAATCGAGGTAACTTGATAGAGTTGATGATTTTTACACCAGAGCGAGAAACTAAAAAAACTCAAGTGTTTTTAATGCATTCATATTTTTGTATTATCATCTTCGCAACTTAAATTTTAGTAATAATTGAAAATTAATTTCAACGTTGTCAGTTTCGTTGGTATCGGTCATTACTTCAAATGATTTAGTATTATTATTGTTCTTAATCGTCACTTGATTTTTCATACCAGTGTATTTTCCGGATAAATCTCCATCATCAATATCACTATCACTGTTACTACCATGAAATTCATTATTGGCCTTCATTCTTTTTTCATTACCGTTTTCTTCACCTTGTTCATATGTATCTGTAATTGTTAAGTATACCCAGATTTTCTACATTTCACTGACATTTTTTATGGAATAATTAAAACGTAATAAACTATGAAAGAAAAGAATTAAGACGAATGGAATCCAACAGTTTCTCTCTTTTAAAGAGAATTTAAGAATTGAAGAAATCCAACATAAATAGTATATTGTGTATCAAGTGCGCAAAGTAGGCGATTTGCACGAGGCTAGTTGCAGCACGAGCCGAAGGCACGAGATCTGTCTCGGCTCGCCGAAGGCGATCCGAGACTGATCGAGGGTCGCTTAGGCGAGTGCTGCAACGTAGTCGAGTGCCAATCGCCTTGCGCACATGGTGCACACGATATTTTTTGTTTACTTTGAACAAAACAGGGAGCTTTTGAGTGCTAGAAGCAAACCGTGCGCAAAGTACAATTTTGCGCACTGATACCCGTGCGCAAAATAAATTTGTACTTTGCGCACGGCTTATTTGTACTGTTAAGAAAAGTATAACTTTGCGCACGGTCTGATAGCACGAAAAAGGTCAGTTTTTGTGCAAGGTAAACAAAAATTATTTTTTGTCCCTCAGTGAGTGAAACGCCATTTCTCGTGCTAGGGATTTTTAAAGAAATGGCGTTTTCTATCCCCTCGTGATGAAAAATATCGTATGCACCATAGGAATTAATAGAAAAACTCAACCTCGTGCGATTACAACCCTGGCCTCCGGTTCGGGTCGCAAACTTTGCAATTAATGCTCGTTTTTCTATTCAAATTCTCTTTGTGCATAATATACTATTAAAGAATACCTGTCAAAGTTTCGTTGAATCTCGATATTTCTCCACGCAATTTTGTTTTTTTTTCCACTAAATTTGTTTAATTGGGTCATTTCAATCGATTCCCCACTATTTTCGCTCTCATTATCAGTATCGTAACGTTGGTTCTGAATTTTTTTTCGTTTGCCCCGTCCTTTTTTGCCATCATCGCTAGTTGTTGAGCTGTCATACGCCTTAGCTCTAGCTTTTTCATACGTATCTATTGAATTGATTTCAAATTTTTAAATATTTATTATAATAAATACCATTTTTTTCTAACCTAAATTTAGATTAGAGAATTTATATTTTTATTTTCTATACTTGAAATTACTAAGTGTTCCCTATCGAGCAAATTAAACTATTTTTCAAAAAATATTTACCATAAAATTCTGTTGGCGTTTCAATATCGTGCAAATCAAATTTTTTAGAATTGGGTATTTCGAGTGTTGGATTTTTTATCAATTGGTTAACCCGTAACGACTCCTTTGGCCACCAACAAGAAGAAGAACCGTTATCCTTCAGTGTAATCCAAAGTTCTGGCACTTCGTTTCTAACGTCAAACTTCTCAAATTTGACAACTGAGTATCTCATGATGATTTTAGAATTGTCTAAGAAATTAAATATCATGATCACATACAAAAAGTTGCTGATTTATTCGCGTGATTCAAAATTTGTAAAACAGTTGTCTAAAAATGCATCGTTTGCAAAATTATTATTAGTGCGAACGATGGATGCATGTGATTTAGAGTTTCGTATACTTGCTATGCTTGCTCGAAGTAAAATGATATTTTCATAATAAATTGCAGGGATGAGAACGAAAGTTGCGCGGAAATGATCTATGAATTGAAATATATGTATAGATTCAATACTGCAAAAATGTCTCTCATGACTGTTTAACTAATGAACTCTGACAGATGTCAAACATCGATCGAGAACTTCGAATATTTCAAAGAAAATTAGCTTATTCATTAAAACGTTTAATATCTGGATTTAAATATAAAAAAATAACTTAGTAATTAAATGCATGATTGAATTAACTAATTTTTTTAGTTATAGAAGAAAAAATATAAATAAATATTATGTTAAGCATTTTCGAACATTGCCATACATTCAAATTTAAATATGTTTTTTTTGGTTACTGTCAAATTATTAATGACATATCAGTTTGGACTCTTATAATGTTATTATAATACGTGGTATCATTTTCTTAATGTGATTGTCTTGGTACAGGCTACTTGAGTATAAATCTCTGTTCATATCTGGGCACTGATGAAAATTATTGAAGTTTTTATTATTAAATTAGCGAATAGTAATTTCAAAACCGCGATCATTCTTGTATGTAAAACGGTTATTAAACATTTGAAAATTAAGTTTTACTAAAAATATCAGAAGCTATAAATTGATGTAAGACTGGCCAAATTATTTGATTCAGTTATTCTAAAAAGATGTTCAATAATATGAAAAATAAAATTTGCAAACAGTCATATTAACTATAAAATATACGGTTGATATTGACTAATTTGTTGCACAATTGGGACGAAAATTGGTACGTCAAATTTCTTTTTGTTTCTGCTTTTTTTATGAATTTTAAATTTCAATATTTGTTATTATTCAATTCCTTAATGGACTTATTCATTTCTCCGTTGTCAAAATTTATAAAATAATTCGTTGATGCACTTTAAATAAAATCATGACGTTATACCTTTTTCAGCTTCTAGTTTAAGGTTAAAATGCCTAAAGAATTTAACGAGTTATCCTCTAGAAGACAAAGATATTATGTTAAACAAGAAACGAAAAAAATAATAAAAGAATTTAGTTTCATTGCCACAACGAGTTCATTTCCGAGCGATGGTGAACGAGAGGGAAAAAAGTCAAGCATTCATGAGCAATATAGTTTTATGCCATGTACTGAAAAAGTACAAGATGTCCACTGTTTAGTATCGCTGTGTGAAGACGTTAGTATATTCTCTGCAAGTAATGTAGACAACTGATTTAACTCAAATTTGAAATTACG
This sequence comes from Tanaodytes sp. ZL-2020, assembly GCA_022816965.1. Taxonomy (NCBI): domain Eukaryota; kingdom Metazoa; phylum Arthropoda; class Insecta; order Hymenoptera; family Scelionidae; genus Tanaodytes; species Tanaodytes sp. ZL-2020. Next base: position 2,898 of record JABFQH010000104.1, on the reverse strand, counting down.
ACTGTAGAACAACTAAAATCTTCGATACAATAGTTCTAATCCCTTACGGCACTCATCTCTTGTTTAGTCATAGAAATAAAGAGTTCATCAAATACTGAGAGTCAAGATGACGCATCACACGAATTTTGGTTTCGATTTCGACGATATACTGGCATGAGTATTTTTCATGTTTTCTTGCCAGTAAGCTAATATTTTGCAATATATCGATATTTAGACCATTCTTTGTGAAGTTCGGCATTTTGTATAAAATAGTATTTTACAAAATTACAAAATTATTTTGTATAAAATAATCCCACTTCTGCGAAATATCCAATACATTTTTCAAAAAGTACGGATGCCGGCAAAACCGCTCGTCGAGCGTGATACACCCTTTTAAAACCCTCCGTATACTATCAAATATAATTTTGATCTAATTTAATTATAAGAACTCTAAAATTACTATTTTTAATTTTTAGGAAAACGTTCTATACAGTGATGATTTATCAAGCTCATCGAGCAGTTCTTTCGAGGGTCGCGATTTTGCATGTTTATTAGATTATAGCGACGTTGATAGCTATAACGATGAATTCGCAGATTCAATCGCAGATTTTTCTGAACCATCGAATAAATCGTCTTTGAAACCTAAAGAAATTGAAAATAATCTCCGCAATAATTTAGCTTATTGGAAAATTTTGTTTAAAATCCCTATATCAGCGCTTTCATATTTACTTAAATTATTGAGACAGTTTGGTCACGATGATCTCCCAGAAGATGGAAGAACTGTAATGAAAACACCTCGTAAATCATCTTCGCGAATTATCGACCTATGCACTGGCAAATATGTCCACCTTGGAATCGCGTATGGACTGGAAGCGATAATTAAAGTATCTAAACCAGTATCCGATGTCATTGAATTGAATTTCAACATCGATGGACTTCCATTGACGAAAAGTTCAAGTTTTCATTTTTGGCCGATCCTGGGAGCTGTAGTCAGTCCAATTGAGAGCAATCCTTTCGTAATAGGAGTTTATTACGGAGAAAAAAAACCTGACGAAATCAATTCTTTTTTGTTTTACTTCGTAAGCGAGTTGCAGCATCTTATTGACAATGGTTTACGAATTGCTGGGGTAACATACTCAATCGTATTACGCGCAGTGATTTGCGATGCTCCAGCATTATCATTCGTAAAGTCCACAAAAGGCCATAATGGTTATTATGGATGTTCCAAGTGTGAAGTCGTTGGCGTTTCGAAAAACAGACGTATGACGTTTCCAAGTGTCGCGGATTCTTTACGTACAGACGAATCTTTCAGATCTAGAAGACAGGCTGAACATCATAAAGGAAACTCATTAATGGAAACATTACATATAAACATGATAACGCAATTTCCGGTTGACTATATGCATAGCGTATGCCTTGGTGTCACGAGAAAAATTGTTAAGTTTATTGCACAGAGTAAAACATCATACTTAATTTCAGCAGAATCCCTAATACTGTTATCTAATATGTTACGGAAATTGTCATCGTGTATTCCTTATGAATTTGCCAGAATGCCTCGAAGTATTTTTGATCACAAGCACTGGAAAGCGACTGAATGTCGCCAATTTGTAATGTACACGGGTATAGTCTTATTAAGAATTTTCATTCCCCAAAATGCATATTTACATTTTCTTTCGCTCAGCGTGGCGATTCGAATTCTATGTGATTTCAAATTGTATCGTGATTTTAACAATTTCGCAGAAAAATTACTTGAGTACTTTACTTTAAATTATGCAATTTTTTACGGCGAGAAAAATGTAACTTATAACGTGCATAATCTTATTCATTTAGCGAAAGATGCACTTAAACTTGGACCGTTGGATGCATTCAGTTCTTTTCCCTTTGAGAATGAGATGCAAAAAATAAAACAAAAAATTGTACCTACCGATACATCCTTGCAACAATTATTAAATCGTACAATGGAACAATTCACCTTCACACCGTGTAAAATTGTAAATAATTTTAAATCTTGCAAGGTGGAAAAACAATCTACACAAAGCGTCATCGAAAAAAAGTCAGAGTTGCAGCATGTGCAATTAAATACATTCAAATTGGGTCTTAAATTTAAAGACAACACGTGCTTGTTGAAAAACAACTCTGTGGTTAAAATAAAAAAAATTACGCAGAGCACTAGTGGCATTTTTTTAACATGTGAGAAGTTTTTAGGTATTGAAAGCTTTTTCCACGAGCCCTGTGACTCGATGTTGATAGGTATTGGCACTGTAAATATGAATCAATTAGGCACAGAATTTGTATGCTCGCTTGACAAAATACAACGAAAAATGATTAAAATTCCATTGTTTGAAAATGTAAACTGTGACATAAAATACCATGATTATAGACGATATGTTGTAATCCCGTTTTTACATGATTAAATTAATTTTTAAGCTTAAAAAATTCTCACTGAACGATAAAAATATTAATTAGCGTAGCGCATAGTAATAATTAATTAAATCTCGATGCAAATAGTATATAGTTTTCAACGCATTAGAGTAATAAATCTACTAGTATTAGATGTAGCGGTATATTATTATGCGTGTTGGATTCTAAAGGCTGTAAAGCAAAAAGAAACTTTGTAATTATTATTATAGTAAATATTGCAATAAATTTGTTTTGTTTAATAATCAGTTTCAATGATTTGCTTGAATGGTACTTAATTTTTTTACACATTTTCTCAAAAGACTAAAAATTGTACGAATTCAAAATTCTGCGGCTAACCATGATTTGGGCGAGATGTCGATGTGTTGCCATTGTGCAGTCAATGTGACGTCCATGTGACTTCCATGTGACAACGATGTGACGTCCATGTGACGAAGATGTGACGAAGATGTGACGAAGATGTGACACCTATGTGACACCTATGTGACACCTATGTGACTA
>JABFQH010000103.1:0-10948 GCA_022816965.1 Tanaodytes sp. ZL-2020 | reverse complement strand
ACGTAATACAAAGTGCAACGAATTCTCCCAAGAAATTAAGGAAAGGGACATTGGAACAATGCCAGATGAGGAACAATAATTTTAATAACAAAAACCAGGAAACAAACGTCGTTTGGGAAGTACCCCGAAGAGCGGATTTTATTATCAATATTTAATATCCTTATTTTGCAATTTATACTATTGACTCGATACATTTTGTAAATTTGACTTCGATATTCGGTTATTGCCGCGTCGGCATTGTTATTTCATTTTATTTTCCAACGGTGACGGCACGCGTTCAATCGAAAAACGAACACGTTGGATAATTCGGCGCGCGCACCGCGATCGCAATTTACGAGTTCGTTAACGGGAATTCCTCATCAACGAGGACGCTATTCGGGCTTATTGACACTTCGTAATCAAATCAAATTCAATTCAATACAGTCCACGATAACATCGAAACAAATTAAATGCAGCGTCTGCTTTCGCGATTAATCAATAATTATTCAGATAAAATTATTACATCGGGAAGTCAGCGTCTGACAAATAATTTAAATTCATTGAATTTATATTCATATTTCAGCAATCTCGGAAATTCGGTCGGAACATAAACGCGCGTTATCGAGACAAGGACGCATCGACGCGAATTATAATTGTCTGTCTCATTTTATTATTTCGTGTTTTGATTCCGGGAAAATACTCAGTATTTCTTGGAATCGAAATACAATCATTTTTCGACCCATGGTACCCAGTATCTCTAACTAGAAAGTCGCCATCTATAGGAAATAGTTCCGCCAATTCCGCCAACTTTGAATCATAAAACCGCCCAATTTATCGCCAACTTGAGTATAATATAATGGAAGAAAAAACAATACAGTTTTTTCAAATAAATCAAATTTATTAAAACTTTTAACATAAAACATAAAATATGCAACTTGTAACAAATAATATTTGTTTATTCTGATATATGTATGCATGGAACGTCACTTTCGCATGTATCAAAGGCGCAAAAAGTGTCAATATTTTCAGACTGTTTGTCTTGATCTTTAGTAACATTATATACATCTTGGTAATTAAACTTTTTATACATATCTTTCGTAAATATGAATTGCGTACAACAATTTTCATCGGCATATAAATGCATTCGGATCCTCATAATCCCTTCAAGAAGCGAAAATTGCATTTTGTTACGAACTTTAGTTTTTACTGTATTAAGAATGGAAAACGTTCTTTCAACCACAGCATTGCTCGTGAAAACACTTATATTTCTTTGAAAACACTTCTGCCACCAGCATCTTTATGGTTGTAAACTTTTGGCCAAAATTCATAGCTGTTGGTTAAATCATTCGACTGATTATACGTCCAATCAACATGGATTAATTTATTCCACTGATTCTCCATAAGACCGATGTCTTCATTCGACGAGACTTGAGAATTTGCGATAAAAGGAAGTTTTGAAAAAGATGGTCGACTTGCCTGGTTCAAGCAAAGCTGCGGAGACAAAAGTTTTAAGCTTTTCAATAAATCTAAATTTTTGGGCAAACGAATTGATAGTTCAATGCACAATTTTAGAATATACTGAAATGCCCGTGTTTCTACATTTTTCTTCTGAATAGAGGTGATTTTACATTTTTTCAAGGCCTCAAAGTAATCTAACCCAAAATTCACTTGCTCCAAAGGTAATACTGCTCGCTCATTTTGAAACGATGAAATCAAAGTTTCAAAGTCACCTTGAATAAACGCAGGTTTTAATATTTTTTCAGCTAATAATTTAATTAACGTGCACAAATCTTCATACGACTGACCGATATCAACATCATTCTTTTGAAAAATTAAATTAACCGAGGTTATTTCTGCTAGAATTGGTTTAATTATGACTAAATAAAGATAATTAGTATCGTCTTGTAACATGTCATCTAATACTCTCGCTTTATAGCACTTTTTTTTTATTCAAATCGACAAATGAATGAAAATGGTTTTTTAATTCAAACCACTGTTTCAAAATAACTTTCACTACCTCGTACTTAGATAACCATCGAGTTTCTGCTAATTGCACGAATTCCTGAAATTTTTTTTCAGGAACACCAGCATTCAATAAATCAAAAACTCGGCGATACTCAATTTTGCGCAAAGAACTGCAATGAAACCAATCAAAAATTTCGCGACACAAAAATTCAATGCTCGATGGCATCTCTTTAGCAGCGTGAGAACCAGCATTATTCAAAGAATGACACACGCATCGAACTAAAATGAGATCTGGGTTGTCTTGTTTCATTAAAGCAAACAATGAATGGTTCTTTCCGCATAAATTACTGGCTCCATCCGTTCCTAGGCCGATCATGTTTGATGGATTTAAACCAATTTTATTTAAAAATGATTTAAGTTCTGCAGTAAGAATTTCGGCCGTGGCATTTTCCAGAATGATTAAACCTACCAAATTCTGTATTTTCTATGATTTCTGATACATAATTATTACCTTTTTCCCAAACTTGTAAGTGTTTTCTGCTGGAATCTTTCGGCATTGCAAAATATGTTAGATTCAATTAGATTATTTTTAAATCAAAATATAGTAACACGGCGCGCAACTCTTATTTTATAGCTAAACACGGCTTCATTTGAAGATGTACGGTAGAATTATTTAGAGAGTTCGTTTTCAACGACTTTTTGTGTGGTACGCATCATTTCATGTTTCTGTTCTTAGAATTACAAAATTTCTATAGTATATATATATAAATTTATCTTTTTCCAACGCATGTAACGGTACATTGTTTGACGTAAAAAAAATGTAGTATATGTAGAACACATACTGAAGAATCGAAACATGGTGGTTTTGCTGCTGCAACGGACTTAAACTTTTATTTTTTATTATCACCGAGCTTTTCAAAAATATCATATTTTAATATAGAGTTAGAAATATTTTTTCTAAAATCCGCCAAAACCGCCCAGCAATTTCCACCGAACGCCAAAACTTCCGCCACCCGCCAAATGACTATTTTCAACCGCCACGCTAGTTTAAAAATCGCCAATTTGGCGGAAAACCGCCAATACTGGGCATATATAATAAAATATTATGTACTGAGTGAGATAAAATGATAAATTTTTAAACAAGTGCAATGTTTGTATGGCAATCGAACGAGGTTGAGATTTGTCATTTATTCTCCCGCACGAGAACTAGTATAATAAATTTATGTTCAAAACTATCGAAATACTCGTAATAATAAAATTACTTTTCTCAGAACAATATCGAATTAATTTAGAAACGTCTTTAATTTTTTCTTCGCTGGTTCCAGTTGCAGAAGCTGACGGAACATTTGGCAACTTTATCAATTCTGTATACTTTTTCAGTGCAATTGATTTTGGTTGTCCGTCATAATCATAAAAAAATCGATTTGGCCATTAGCGTAACAAATTATTTTCACGACTTGGCTTATTTTAACATGCTGCAAATCTTTCTTGTCATCGAAAATTGTTTCGAAGTCCATTACATCTATTTCTTTTGCATCGACTATAATAAATGGTGGAGTTTTGGCAGATCTAATTAGTTCAACATATTCGTCTTCCGTTTCGATTTTTTCGCATTTGTTTTTTTTTCACCGTACAAACCAAAATTTTATCACATCACTGCAAAAACTAATGTTTTATTTAAAACACTTTTGTATTACCTTTTAAAACATTTTCATGTGTTTTTGTAGTAGCTTTCAAAACACTGAAAAATGTTTTACTATGAAAACGTGTAATGTCTTATCATAAACGTTTCCTATAAAAATATTTTACTCCGTAAAACATTAAACGTTTTATAAGAAACGGCCAAAAATCAATCAGTCATGCGCGTCGATAATTTTTAATCTTGTAAAATGCGTTTCAAGTGTCAGATGTGTTACTTCCAGAGTAACGTTCAAATCTATTTTATGAAACATGTTGTTAGATTCCACAAGTTCGATCCACGTTTCCGCGTTAATTGCAGTGAATGTGGAGCTGTATTTAAAAAGTGGCCAACGTTTCGACAGCATGTATATCGTGTGCATCCCAATTTCGAAATCGCGCAAGATGTATTGGAAAATGAAATGAAGATATTCCGCAAGTTGGAGAAAACATCCCGGTCAATCAACAGGCAAATGAGCTTAATCGGGAAGGTAAAAGTACCATACAAATATATAATTACAATTATGAGCTTCTGTAAAAAATAAAATATTTTATTAAATAAGTTTCATCTATAGTTCTTGAAATTGATATAATTTATGTAAATAATCAATATTCATAGTAATGTTTCATTATATTTTTATTTAATAGATAATTTGGTTGCAACTATGACAGTTCATCAGTTGCAATACTTTGTGGGACAATTTTTGTTAAATATCCGTGAATCATGCAAAACGTCGAATGTAGCATTGAAAAAATTAACGGATTCTACGATGGAATTACTACAAATACAATCAAAATTTATGTTGGTATGTTAAAAAACAATTTTTATAACGTTTCTTAAGTAAAAGCAAAGTAGTATATTAAGTTTAAACTATAGAATTACTACAAAATATGATCTGGCGTTCTAAAAAAGTGCGGTAGTATAATTTTGTCTTAGACATTCGTATTGGCTTGAAATGATTTTACTTTGTACTGCGTTGTGATAGTAACATATTTAGAATATCCCATTGATATGTTAAGCCCACAAAATATATTTTTTTATTCTTTCAAAGAACATCATATAATAATAGACAAAACTGAAAAAACTTTAATCTAAATTTAAATAACACAATATTAGAACTCAAAAATTATTTAAACCTATCAAACAATTATGTTTTCTTTTCTAGAACCGAATTCAAGAAAATATAGACCCCGCTACGAATTCAATTGAATTCAATGCTGTAAAAAATATAATGGAAGATTCATCAAATATCCAAGATGCTTTTCAGTCTTTGAGTTCAAGATACCTGTTGGATAAATTCCTACTTCACAGATGTAAGATGATTTGCCCTGAAGAAATTGTTTTGGGTACAACACTGAAGTGGATAAGGAAAAACAATCGTCCTGATATTGTAGAAGTTGAAAATTGTGCATATATTGTACCATTTCTGAGTAATTTGGAAAACCTTTTGAAAAATAAAGAAGTTGAAGATAATATTGTATTGGAAATGCCGAGTAGGGATGGTGTATATCGAACAATTTTAGATGGGTCTTATTATAGAAACACGAATGTGTTTAGATCTCGAGAACATGCACTTGCGATTGTATTGTATTACGATGAATTGGGCACGGCTAATCCACTTGCTAGAAATGCATCGAAACACCAATTAGGTGTTTTTTACTGGACATTAGGAAATATAAGTCCCCGTTTTCGGTCGACACAGTAGAGCATTCAGTTATATGCAATAACCAATGCAAAATTTTTGCAAAAGCATGGAATGTCAACATTGTTGGAACCTCTAATTAATGATATAAATGTATTACAAACACGTGGGATCCGTATAGAGATAAATGGTGAGATCGAAACGTTCCGAGGTTCAATTTTATTTAGCGCTGGAGACAATCCAGCATCTGCAAAACTTGGCGAATTTAAAGAATCTGTTTCAGCATACAGACCATGCAGATGTTGTTTAGTAACCCAAAATACTTGGAAAACAAGTTACCGAATTAATGATTTGCCGTTAAGAAATGCTCGAGCCCATGAGCAACATGTCGCTGATGTCATTGAGGAAAATGTGCCTAGACATATAGTCAATTTTTGGAAACGTCAACATGGGATCAACAGACCAACACCATTGTCAGGGATTCCAGAATTCGATGTCACTCAATGTTTTCCACAAGACGCTATGCACGTTATAATTGAAGGGGTTGCAGAAATTGAAATGAGAGCTTTCTTCAGATATATGGTTGATAATGATGCTATATTTACGATTGAAAACCTTAGTGCTCGATTATTACATTTCGATTTTGGTTATTTTAAAAGAAACAAGCCGTCAGCAATCTCTCCTCAACACTTAAACAGAAAAAATCAACTGAAACAAAGTGCCTCTCAGATCTTAGGACTTGCTTACACATTGCCATTTTTAATGAATGAGTGGATGAATGATAATCCAAATGTAGTTGACAGATTTCAATGTCATGTGAGGCTGATACAAATCATTAATTTAACTCTTGCGTTTGAGATTAGTGATATTCAAATTGATGTGCTGAAACGCATGATGGAAGTATTTCTTTTCCAGTTCCACGAATTATATCCGGATACTAAAGTTCCAAAATTTCATTTTATGCTCCATATTCCGGGAAACATTAAATTATTTGGGCCCGCTTGCCAACAATGGTGTTTCCGTTTCGAGACTCAACATCAATTCCTTAAATCTTTGGTTCCTGTGGTACGTAATTTCAAAAACATACCTTACACTTTGGCATATCGCCATCAAGCGCGTTCATGTTCCAATTTATTTGTTCATGAAGGTCTACCATCAAAGAAGTTTTTGTATAAAGGAGATGAGGTAGAATTTGGACACAGAGTTGTTTTTCAGAATTGGCCATATGCTAATTTGTTTTTTAATTTCGTCGCTGAAGTCCAACACTTGAAGTAATGATATCACCAAAGATCGTACAGTACGGTACAGAATATAGGATTGGGTCAATTATTTTATTAACATCCAACGAAGACTTATTACCTGAATTCGGACAAATAAAGGAAATAATATTGATCAATAATATGAAATATATATTGTATGAGACATTGATAACCCGATATTTCAGTTTCCATTTGAATGCTTATTGCATTTCGGAGCCACAAAATCAAAACAGAAATGTTTTAAATGTTAATGATTTAATTTTTCCCCACGCGATTCCAGTTTTTGAATGTAATGACCTTATTCATGCTCTACTACTTTTTCACGAAAGAACCGAATTTTATGGATAGATAATGTAAATTTTGATATTGAATCGAATAAAATATTTACGTAACCAAATAACTATGTTTAAAATATTGAAATGTTCAACGAAGCAAATTTTATGAAAAATACAAATTGTATAAATAAATAAGTTTTTTATTATTTTTCGTTTAACACATGACATCACATTCGTATCACATTTATAGGTTACTTATTTTTTAAACACGTCTCTATCATTGTTATACTAATTTTATAACATTCAATAAAAAATAAATAACTATCAATTCGTAATCACATTAAAATGCTTAATATTAATAATAATAAAGCTTGTCTATCAAAATAAATATTTGTTTTTGATCAATTATAAATCGTGTTTTCTTTATAATATCGATTTCTATTATTGCTACCTAATATTACTTATCAATCGACAAAACTATCACATTATTCTGTAATGATAAATGGTAATTTTTTCAAAGTTTTAAACTCAAATTACCGAACACAGTCTATGTAATGTATTAATGTATAATATTGATAGATGAATAATTACGCAAAAAGAAAAACTATACTATACTACGCAATTAATTACAAAGTAATTATTCTGAACGAATGTAACAAATTATGTATAAATATTGAATATACTATGCTATGAAACGTTCAACAGATACATATGTATTTTAATAACTCTGCTGTTAGCTATACTTTTTAAAAAAAAATAGAACCTTAATCCAAACAATTGCAGATGATCATAAGACTGGAAAAAATGAACTGAAAAATGTTAATATGAATAAAATACTGTTACTGATTTGGCATACTAAATACTATGTTCAATTTTGTAATGTCACATCACGTGAAAATTTATGTACGCACTTTTGTTTATGTTCTTTTTCGTTTAAAATTTCTTGGCTTAAATATGTAAGGGTCGATGAGTAAGCAGTTGGATAATTACGATGCCAGACGTAATATGTGGCCAATAGGCCCACCAATGCCATTGCGGTTGTAGGATCATCGATTTTCATTTGCACATTTTTGCCAGCTACTACATAGGCTACAGCAATTCCACCTCCTGCCGTATACAACACAAGTCGTGGTGATGTTTCATCCGCACACATGAGTTCTTTGGTGGACTTACCAGCCTGGAAAAATCAAACCCGATTAAACTATTTTTTACAATGCCTTAATGTATATAAAATATTATTGTAAAAATATACTAGTTCAGATTATTACCTCCGTAACAGAAACTAGTGGCTCATTCACTTTACGATACCGATTCGGGACCAAATTTGTATGTAATGTTAGAATTAACTCAGCTTTGGAACATTCGTTTGTTATTGGCATTGAAAAATATTTTGATAATTGTGTAAACAAATTATTCGCGGCTTCATAAAGTTTTTCGGCGTCTTCGACTTTTCGCATGTATAAAAATTCGACCATTATCTACAAATAAATAAAAACATTGTAACGTACTATACATGATTGAAAAGGTGTTTTTTTAAGAGTTTTTAACGTTAGCGAAGTTTCTGATAAAACAACATCTGCTTCTACATTGTAATGCAATATTAAAATAATGTCCAATAAGAATGTATAAATCAGCTAAGTGAATTAAGGTAATCATTCTAGAAAATGAAAGTAAAACAAATAATAATCTATTTAACTATGTACCGATTCATGCATTCCAAGGCAAGGATACTCGATACTAATTATATCATTTAAGTTTGTCATTTTTTCAATAACTGGTCTACGGATATGGAAAGTTTCCTGTAATAATCGTTTCAAGTGCCTGCTGTTATTTGTCCCCGTTGTTTTCAACTCGTCCAATAAAATCGTACAATCTCTATCAATTTCTTCATTGCTAAAAACATAAAAACATGCATACATTTGAGAAATTTATAAAAAATGAAAAACCTGTAATATTAATAATGTTCAAATAGAGAATTTCTTACTTTTCGAAATCTAAACAAGGCCTTTTTTCTGATATTTTACTACTGCATAATGCTCTACTATCAGTATGCTTTGCAACTTCATTTTCGCTTCGATTTGCAGCTTTTTTTTGTTGATGGCGATAGTTTCGTATGCATGTACTCATTTGTGATTTCAAGACATCCTGTAAATTAAAAATAACTTTTTCCTACAGTTTACATAATGATATGTTAGACAATTTAGCGACTACCATTATTAAAAATATACATAAATTATAAATATAAATTAGGATTACATGGTTTTCAAATGAATAATTTTCACATTGAATTCATTTTGTGTTTAGTTAGGAACTTGATGTAAATACAAACCATGATTTTGTCTTATTTTGAACAAACGGAATGAAAACTTGTTTTGAATGATCCAGGATAATAATAATTTCATCGATATGTTACGAAAACTTATTTAGTCTAAATATTAAACTGACTGTATGCTTTGAAGGATATGTTGACAACTATATTATTTTGCTACTTACGTAATTATTCGGACCACCCTTAAAATCTTTAAAAACATGTGTATCGACAACCGTTTGCGCATAATTTTTGTAATCGGAACTAGTCGGTTTACCATCCGTTAATTCCAATAAGTGATGCGACCAAAAGTTGACGAATTTGTCCTGCTTCTCATACATTAAATTTTGGTCGAATATTTTTTTCAACTCAGATGTAAACGCTGGAAGATCAACGGGATATTTGACTCTACTAGTAATGGGTATGACAAGTTTCTTGTCAATGCTTTTGGTTGTATAATTATTGCTCATTGACGTTGATGGAATATCCCGACCGTCAAGAGAATGATCCTGCAAAAAATGATTTATTTCATTCCACGATAACATATAGAAAGAATTTTTTCAATACATCAGCCATTACCATTGTGTTTTTCACGGTTGTATGTATATAACAGTCATAATTGAACTAATAAATTTTTAAAATTATTTATTATGTTAGATCTCTTTTTTTCGTTATATTATATTAACATTAGTAAAAGTGTTCATATAAACATCAAATTAAATAAAAATTTTTTCGCAAAAAAACGTTCAAAAAAATATGTATATTAAAACAAATTTTGAATCTTAATTGAATTCATAATGAATCCGCTTTGGTCAAAACCTTTTGTCTTAAAAAGCCCGTTGATTCGAGAGTATGACTTGACTATTTACCTTATCATCTTGCTGTAAATTGGGTATATTTAGGGCCTCGCATATTATATATATCTGTCAAAGACGCAGACAGTAGTGTAAATGAATTAGCCGGGTCTGGTATTAAAAGTATGTGTACATCAGATTCATCATCGATTTTATGATCACTTTCAATGTCAAGTAATCTTTGTTTTTTTTCATCATATTTTTGAAGTATAACAAGATTTCCTAAAAACATCGCTTTGAGAGTATCGTCCTTTTCCACGATGTTTTGCAAGCTTGCTCGTAAGCTGATCAGATCACTGCATTCATCACTTATTTCAAACTTTACTTTTTTACGCATCCTGCGCGGGCACAACCGCATGCGCAGTCTGAATTCTAAATTAATTCAAACATTTTACATAAAGCATCTAAATTGTTTTACAAATTATTGTTTTATTGCTATAAAATGTTTGCAACAATTAAATGTTTTGACACACAAATGTTTGGAACTGACAATAGTGTTTAGATAAAAACATTTCTTTTGTTTTCTGTTTTATGTTTTAAATTTCAAAAAGTTAATCACGTTTTGTAGTTGTTTGATGGAACGCTAATGTTTTGGAATAAAACATACAGCTGTTTTAAAGATAGACATTGATGTTTTTAGGTAAACGGTATGAGTTTTGGTGCTAAACGGTCGTGTTTTTAATTGAAGTGGTAAAACACTAAAATGTTTTAATATAAAACACGTCATAAAACATTAGTTTTTGCAGTGTATTCCGGATCACATTTTATTTTAATTTAACTGTGTTTGTTGTGCAAAGTGTTTGCACAAATCATTCCCATATAAAAATTGTATATATGGAAAACATATATGAAACATACGTGCCATATATGCAGTATTTATGTGACATATATACACCATATATGCGGTATTTATGGGACGTGTATGTACCATATATGCCTTAAATATGGAACCGATCGGTTGAATCATCCATTTATGTTGACGCAACAC
>JABFQH010000102.1:0-10939 GCA_022816965.1 Tanaodytes sp. ZL-2020 | reverse complement strand
AACTCATTCTCACATACATGCTACATACTCTAATAAAATTAAATTGCAATGTTTATTCTATAATAAAATAGCAAATGTTCGCCCAAACAATTAATGTAAACATTAATGTAAATGTGCATGAAGGCGAAAATTATAGATTGCGACAAATAGAGAAACATGCATTCATGAAAAAACCTTACACTACTTATGAATTTGAAAACTTGATAGTTCCTTTTTGGTTTCATTCAACTGCATTAAAACATATCATTTTTAAACAATTTCAAGATTTTATGTAATAAAAATATATTGTTTGCCATTTTTATATCTTAACTTAGTCTTTGAAATGTATTATTCCAATTTAAATTGAGTTTAATATAAATTACGTAAAATCGGGAGTAAAATAAAAAACAAATTCCAATATTTTTAAACTAAACAATAATTTAGAGGATTTTAAACTCTTTGAAATGTGCACAATATTGAAAACATTTATTCAATATATCAAAATTAAAAGTAATTATAAACACAATTTATTATGTTAAAGTTGTATTAAATTAAAGTTGTAAACCATAAATATTCGTCAAAAATACCAAAAAGATTAATAGTGGTTCCAGCTTTTGGGGCAAATTAAAAAAAAAATCAAGTTAGATTTTTTTTATGATGGAACCCCAATAATACTGCATTGTAATATGTATAAAGCAGGTTTACAATTCAGTCAGCAAAAAATGTACAGTTATACATTCATGTAATTAGATAGAAATAAGATTAAATTACATTGCAGTTCCTCGTCATATTCCTTCTGATCATCCGGCAAAAATCTTTTTGCACTGATGAACAATTTTTGATGAAGCTTTCAAACTTTTTATTTTTCATCATCAGTAACCGTCTCCTGCTTTTCAATTTTAGCATTTTTGCTCTTGCTTCATGCAATGACTTTTTGTTTTTACACAGTGCTCTATAAAACATTTGCTCTCTAGGTGTTAAAAGTTTAACACGTGTGACATTACCTAAAACCCGGAATCCTGGTTTCTTTTTTCCTTCTACTCCTTTGTCACCTGCATCAGCAGCTACTTCAACAGCAGGTATTATAGCAGGTGCTTCGACAGGGTTCATGGGATCATCTTGGGCCAAATTAATGTACGGCACAGCATATTTTTGAAGCGTCGTGTATTTATTGATTCTATTTACATCAGAATCCAAAAAATGTCTGCTACAAACTCCTAAGGAATTATACTCCCGATCTGTTTTACCTATTGATGGAAAAATAATCAATTCTTTGATCGCAGTAAACGAAGTCATAATTCAAATATGCAATTCAAAGTATTGATAAGTAAACAAATTTGATATAAAAAACCTGTAAATTTAAAAAAAAGTTCATGCGATTTTGAACTTAAAAGGCTGAATTTTTTACAGCTACTTTTCAATACCAGTTATTCATATGATTTATTTTATGCGAAAATCATACAAAGAAAAAAAAGCTATTCAGTAGTAAATTATAAATTTCCTTTTCCCTATAAGCACATAATATTCCTGAAATGTTCATAGAATATTTTTTATGTAAAAATAATATTAAAATAATATTCCATGAACATTCGAGTAATCTAAGAATATTTTTAAGACAATACCATTTCATCAATTAAATCAATTAATTATTGGAAGATTAAAATAATACTACACGGAGAAAAATAACGTAGGAAGCATTACTAGATTATCTAGCATTGTGGGACTCTATCTAAAATATGAGGCGATTTATTATAAAATGTAGTAAACAATGCTACAGAATTGAGCGATAAGGATCAGAATTGTAGTATCTTTTACCAGATTATTTGGCACAGTTTTTAATATGATCATGAAAAAGCCGATAGAGTCCCAGTTTACTACATGTTTTTTCTCCGTGTACTCAAATATTACTTCTTAGAACATTCATAGAATTTTATCTTAATATTATTTTTAATGTTCTATGAACTTACGTGGAATATTATATAATATTATTTGCTGATAGGGTTATGTTTAAATGATTTATATGATGATAAATATTTTCTTAGAATGATGGAGAACAAATAATTAAATATTGATTATTTGAAATTTTTGTGCCATTTCCAAATGATAATTTGATGACAAGAATATCTAACAAATTAATATTATAGTTAAGAAAATTTTCAGAAACTTATCAAATAAATTAACTGGTCATTTGTCATAAAAATAACATAATTAAAATTATAATGTGTAACAATATTTACCATCCAAATCACTCCTGTCAATTGCCTTAAGCCATTTTTTTCGTCGCATTACATTTTTCGGTATTTTAAAACACTGTCGAATACCTCCAATTTGTTGACAGCTCATCACGCAACACTCTCTTCCCATGTCATAAATAGATTGCAAAACTTTCTCATAAAAACCGATTAACAGAAGTTTGTAATATATACCGCCATTAAAATAGCACGAAATATATGAAGTAGACATATCACGTTTGTAAAACACGCCAACGATTGATGCGCCACCGCTATTTGTACTGCGAACTAATTTTTGTACAAAACTTTATCCGCATATTTCATTGAAGTCTACAGACCCTGGTAATACGGTACTAAATTTGATTTGAACTTTAGAGTTTGCATCACTGCTTTCTGAGTCTGCTTTGCAATGTGAATCAAACCGATTTCTTATCCCGCGCAGATTCAGTTTCGCGCGCTTGGAATCATTCATTGCGAATTATTGTTCAACTATATTTGAACGTATTCAACGCATTTCGCGTTTCTTGCTTGTGTATATGCCGTATCAATTAGCATCGATGCCTCATGTGATTGAGCTTAATGTAAAAGCTCTTCTCACATACCTCTGCCTTTTAGCGAATCTAAAACATGTCATTGTTCTAATGTTGCTTCTTTGTCTGCGATAAATATAAGTGCTTCAAACTGTGTGTCCATATTTATTGATTGTTTAAAAGTATATTAACACTGGGTCATAATGGAATATCAACCAAAACGCGGACGACCAACAAAAATTCGCAGAAGCATGGTTTACGATGTTCTCTAACGATACGAACTTTTGATTTTCCCCGAAAATTCGCAGTCAATTATCAGTAAAAGTGCGCCAAATTGGGATGAAATTCCCCTGATAGCCAGGTTTACATATAATTTACGTAAATTTTATATAAATGTCCTGTAAACGATTTACATAAAATTTACATCAAGGTACTTCCGCATTGTCCTGCTTAATTTATGTAAATCATTTACGTAAACCATTAACATAATATTTGCATAAAATTTACATAAGTTTTTTTTTTGTAAAATTTGCAGAAAATCGTTAGGAATATGCATATTAATTTTATATATTTAAATAAATCAATATTTAAGTTGATAGAATCAAAATTTTTATCAAATGTCGACCAAATTGGCAACACAAATGTGTTCATAAAATACTTAAAATTGATTAACTATTGGTATACTAAACAGCAAAAGTAAAATTGGGCTAATAAAGTACAAATCGATTCAAAACAACATAAATCAAATTTATTCGTGTATATATATATATTATGTATTCTATAAATTACAGATATATTATTTTATAATCCATTTTCATCAATTTGATAATTTTCATCATTTACATCATTTTCATCACCAAAAACCTGTCCCTCTGAAAGTCGAAGCCTCTTTCGCCGCGCACGTTTATTCAAAGTATTTCTATGTCGTTGTTGTGCATTTCTTATTTCAAGCCTTATCTCCAAGGTAAAATGGTCTTCCGTTTTATCCTTTACAAATGAATTTTTATCAATTGCATCTGAAAAAGAATAATTGAATTTATCGGACTAGATATATCAATGAAGTATAGTTAAAAGAAAGTTGAGTGATTAGTAAGTTTGTTTTTGGAACTTATTTTTACAACGATTATTAGTGTTTTAAGAATTAGCTGGAAAAAGAGTTCCTATAATTGTAAACAAGTAAAAGCCTGAAATACATAAAATATAAACAATGCAAAAATTATGCATATTTATAAAATATATATATTATAAAATTCGTAACCTTTTATAGAATCCAGAACTAGCTTATTAACTTTTAAAAACATTACTATTTATACTAAATTCAAAGTTTACGTGTGCGCGATACACAAGGACAAACTCCAAATTTCGATTGCGATTCCTACAATATCGACATGCATATTTTTCGGGTTTGATGTTATATTATAAAATTCTGTTCATCAAACAAGGTTGTTCTTTTGTTGCGTCATATATAAAAAATAACTTCCCATCTTTAAGGAACACCGCCTACTCGTTAACATTTAATTTAATCTATCATTTGTATTAAAATTGACTAAATGTGGCCTTTTTTTGTCAAGGTGTTTTTAAAATCAATGTTGCATCCTTTTACTAAATAATAATTACATTTTTTGAATAATAAACATTCCCAAAAACGAACAGAGTAACTCCTCTCGTTCATTCCACAAGTATTTTCAATATAATTAATTGATAATCTGGCTAATTAGTTCGATCATAAAATTAGAACTACATGATAATTTTTACGTTATATGGGGTAGTTCCAATTATACGGTCAAACTATAATTTAAATTTATAATCTGCTGGTATTATATTCTAGTATTATTATAATGTGAATATTATACATTTCTATACCTTTGATAATAGAAATGATTTTAGCCCGGATAAGAGGCAGTTTTACAATTGCTCCGTTTTCCTCACTCCCGAACCAGGTGAAATTGTTTAGTGCCTCATCCGTTATCATGGTTTTCAAATACAGTTTTACTGCGTCCTTCAATCCAAATCCTCCACGACTTACTAGAAAAAAGAGCTACAACATAAAAATATTTATTTTGCAGCTGATTAATTTGCAATGTAAAAAACAAATAATAGAAAATATATACAAAAATATTCATTACAATTTCATTGTATTGTTGTTCGGAAATGGTATCAAAGTTCTTTACTTCTTCTGCCGATTTGCATGGGATAATATCCGGTTTTTCAGCATTAAGTCCTTGAAAGCGAATCATTGCTTTAATATTTCTCACCTCTTGTAAAATAGCGTCGAGTTTTGCCTCACTATAAAAATTGTTTTTTATTTATTTTAATTTTTAAATATAGTTAGTTGAACTATGGTTTCAGTGAATAATGAAAGCTTCTTTGATAACTGATAATCAGAATCATTTGAGATTTGATTTTAGATATAATTTTTTTATTTAAAAATCTTAAAAAAAATAATAAATACATTAAAATACGATCACATGATTCTGTTAGTGCTTGCAAATCATACATGCAATTATTGTCAGTTCTGTTATAATATACATTCATAATTCAATTCTTATTTTTTTTAAATTAATATTTATTTGAATTAAAAATATATTTATAATAATCAATAAATGTTATTATTATCGAAGGATACAATAATTAATAAAAAATACTTCGAAAATAATATATTATGCAACTAGTGGGCAAAAAACAGTGAAGAACTTCGCACCCCAGAGAGCGAAGTAATCCTTTGCTCTCCGAAAATAGCCACGCGAAGTGACTTTTCGCGTGCGCGTGTGAGGAAAAAACTATTAATGATTACCAATGTTATAACAAAATTCAGTATTATAGATTGTTTTTAAGATTAAATTAAATTCTTTGTATTAAAGATAAAGATGATTGCAAAGCATTAATTATTTGTTCACCTATGATACTCTTGATTGTTTCCTTGATGCGGTGAATTTTCGTTTTCTGCTATACGAATTTCTCTTTCTTGAAGTTCAGCATCTTTTCTATCCAACAATCTTTCCCTTTGAATTAGATTGTTACGCATCCTTTCTATTTTTTCTTTCTCGACATTGGCATCCATCTTTTCTAAATATTTTATTTTATTGATGAGCTCTTCAATATAGGTATTTTTGTCATCAAGAGTAGCTTTGACATTTTGTATATATTTATTTTTTGCATTCAGATCGTTTCCTAGCATCTCAATTTTTTTTCATATTAAATTTTTCCTCTGTCGACATTGTCATCACGAACATGTTCTGTTTTTCCCTTCGTACTACTTTTCATTACACTTGATGAAGCTCCTATATTTACATAATTAATTATTATCATATTAAAGCCAATGATTACTTATAAAATAAAACTTTGAATTTTTTAATTTCTAATTGACTATACTGTATCAAAACATATAGTGTATTTGCATAAATGTAAATTATATTTTAAAGTAATTTAATTAATAATATTATTGTATTGAAGAAGAAATAATAAAATTAATGGTATTTAAATAACTGTATAAACTGGGTGTCTTAGAGTGCCTTACTCTAAGATGTTAAGACACTTTTTCATCATAAATAACTCATAATATACACGAGAAGTGTCTTATTTGTTGATAAAATAAAACACTTTTAAGACATTTGTTTTAGTATTGATTTATCAATATAAATGATTAATATTGATTAAAAATAAAACGACTTAGAAGATCATAAATTATGCTCAGCTATTCCTATATACGCTACCATTTTGGCATATTTTACGCGTTTTTGTTGAATATGAAAAAATTATTAAAGAACTACAAAGCTTGGATCAGATGATTCTCGATAAAATTGCAAATTTGATGTTCCTTTGAAATTTTATGCTTTTATTGACTCTCGATTCAGACTCATTTTATAGAGATGATGATAGTAGGCTAAACAATGAGTTCCAAAATTTCGAGCGAAGAAAAGTGGGAAAATTATTTATGTTGGTACTTCAGGAATTGCAAAGTTTTCTGCATTAACATATTACATTTTTAATTATATTCTGTAATATTTTAGCCAAAATCAAAAAAAGAATAATTTTGTCAACATTTTAAAATATACATAAATTCAATATCAATAAGACGTAACCATAGATACCTTTTGCATTACGCATAGTATCGTGAGTGTTTAGCATTTTTTTTAAACTGCTAATCAGAGTCTTTTGCTCGACAATACTTTTATTTTTTTTTAGCTACCACATCATCTGAAGAAGTTTTATATCGAGATGTTTTTCTGATGTTTCGTTTCGGTCGTGTTTGATATTGATTGACCCGTCCACTGTCATTTTCTTTTGACGAAACAGATTCATCACTGATATAATCATCGCGCTGATCAGGTGACTCTTCTTCGTACTCCATATCACTATTAGAATTTTTCTCGGATTCATCCTCATTATTTGTCTCATTATCTGTTGGTGGATTTGGATTTTCTTGCATCTGAAAAAATAAACTTTTTGCACAAACCATTGAAAAGAACAAAATATTTTTTAAACGACTAAAATTTAAATTTTAAACTTAGAAACTGTGAAATAATTTTTTTTTATATAAAAAAAATCTTTATTTCATTAATCAATAGCGAATCAATTAAATATTTTTAAAATAAACTAAAATTCTATTTAAATTCATAAAATGAAAACATCAAATAACAATCAATATGTTATATATAACATTGATCAATAATTATATTTCGGTATTTAAAAATGAAAAAGAAACATATTTATAAAAAGTTATAAAATTCATTATATTCATAATTTATATTGATAAATTCATTAGCTAGGGAGATTGGAGCAAAAGCAGCAAGTTTATCAATGGGAAAAATATATTCAGTGTTTAAATATATAACTTATGTGTGCATAGGGGCCATCCACAAATTACATAACGCTAATTTTGACTTTTTTCGATACCCCCCGCCCCCGAGTAACGCACCTGTAACGCAAGGACAACCCCCCCTTTAAATATTACGTAACGCAGTACTTAATCCCCCCTCCCTATTATCAAGATTATCATTTTGAAGATACAAATGAATGTGGTAGGTATAACAAACAATAAACATACAATTATAACTTTCATAAATCAAATTATATTAATTTCAAATAACATTTATAATCTTATAATATAAAATAAAGAAATAAATATAAATGATTGAAAACATTTTCACTGATCTACCCATGGAGTTTGCATGTGCTCATTTATGGCAATAACGGGCATTGTATCACTTTCCTCAACGTCGGGGAATTTCAAATTATTGCAATCTACATTGTCTTCATCAACCCACTCAAACTCACCATTTTCGATCATTATAGCCAAAATTTCACGCGATCGTTTGGCAGCAGCTCTAATCGGTCTTTCTCTCTTCTCTGCCATAAGTGGCGTACTTTTCCCTTTGCTAATTGTTTTACAGACATGTTTCAAATGTTGAGTGACTCTACTCACTGAAGAGTGGTACAGGCCGCACTCACAGCAAATTCTTTTCAGAAGTTGAGGTTGAACGCTTGGGCAGTACAGATCATAAGGGGATACTTTGAATGATTTTGACGCAGGTGGAAGAAGATCTCGAGACATCGTGAGATTCACGAATACAGACGGAAACGAGTAATTTTGAAGATCAGGTTTTGGATCAGGAAATTCTGGACAAACGAGGATATTTTTAGACTGAACGAACGGAATAGGGGGAGGAAGAAATCTTTGTGGCATTAACTTAAAGTAATCACTTCTTGGTGGCAAACAGCAATTTTCATTTAAACACTTGACGATCTGAGTAAAATATTGACTTTCACGTACATGCTCGGCGCGCCATGTCATATCTTTCTTATTTAAAAAATCGTCTGTTATTTTAGACTCATCCGGGGATACATATGACGCATGTACTGGGTAACTGTCAATCAGCATGTTTGACCAAATTTCTGCAAGAGTTTCACCAGCATACTGGAAGTTATCGATCTCACGAGCAGTGTCAACTGTTTTACCATAATCATCTAAATGAGATCCGTATTTGTCATGAGGAAGAATCAAACCTGAAAGTTCTCGACTCAAAGGCGCCATACGCCGTTCAACCCTGTTGAACGCACTTCTTCCTGGGGCGTTTGTAGCAATAAACAAAGTGTCCAAATCGTGTTCTACAAAGTGATGAATTCCAGTAGTAATTACTTTTTCATATCTTGGATTTTCATCAGGTCCACCATCAACAGTAAAAATGAAGACCGGTTTAGTAAAGCCTCCATTGAACGATTTCGTAGCAGATTCAAACTCCGGCAACTTCATTAACGCCTCAAGATCTTTTGCATGCGAATAAGCTGTTGAGGTGTCATGTTTCGCTGATCGGATTGCAATAAAAGTTGGACCCGAGTAAGAAACCGCGTTTGAACGATCGAAACAGTTTTCCTTTACAGTCATTGCAGCGTAAACAGAAGGAATGAGTTTATGCTTTGGCGCAATAACCCAATCGTGATCTGGTAAACTGACTTGATATTCCATGTGCATAAGCAGAGGAGCTTGCTTGTTTGCAGCTGATAAGCCTATCGGTACTCTCGCTTTATCGTCTTGACTGAGGAAGAAGACTTGATGCGGACCCAAAAATGACGCAACTTCTTCTAAATGATGAATCGTGGCCGCGCAAAATTTTCCGTCAACGTGATTGACGTGACTGTCGTTGCTCGCACTCATCAGTTTCACCGGAACAGTGACAACGTGCCTTTTGTCTTCAGCAGATGTACTTCTCTTCGGTAGTAGTCGAATTTAGGTGCCACTTCTCGATACAGCAAATCCTTGTTTGCGTAGTTCCTCTGTTGTCTCATCTAAAGTATTTACGGTCCTGATCATTTCATTTCGTCTTCTACCATCAGCTGGAGATCCATGCAGGTCGATTCCAACAATGGCCTTTAACAATTCAGGTTGATCTTCTTCTAATCTGTAAAACATTATAAATATTAGAATAAACTCATGAACTAACCAAAATTTGATTAATAAATGTATTCTATCAAACCTCGGTCGTCCTTTTTTTTCTCGAAGAGATGGGATTTCGGATTTTAGCTCAGGGTTATTTTGCAATAACGTCGAGATCTCCGATTTGCGCTTTTGTCGAAATTTGATTTGACGTGCTTGATTAAGTTTCAACCGTTTAAGCTCCTTCTCTTTTTTCTCTAGTTGATTTTGTTTGGCTTTCATCTGCCGCGAGTCTTCGTCAGTGAGAAAGTTTAACGACTTTTTTTTGTTTAAATTGTTCAATTCAGATTGCAGAAGTGAAATGTCTTTTGACAATTTGTCTTGGGCAATTGTTACACTTGTTTTAGTTTCAACCGATGCCGAATCAGAATTTGAACTTGACTGTACGTTCTCTTTTTCTTTTTCGACATTCTTCGACAAATTGCTGCAGCTTGGTTGGCATTTAGAAATTTCAGTTTTCTTTTGAGATAACTGCAAAAAAATATTTACTTAAACAGTTATTTGCAAGATATGCATGTGTTTAATCAACACGTTTCTAATTTAAAAAAATAATAATTGAGTAAGTTTTGTTTTAACAAGATGTTAACAAGTGTTTTTTAATAACATCGTAAATCATTAAAAGAATCATACTTATAATTCGATTTAAGATTGTTATAGCATAATGTTAGGCACAGAAATGCTTATTTTAGTCTTCAACAATTGTTTGATTCATAAGCTTTTCATAACTGTAATCAAAAGTGTTCCATTTGAGACTAGTGTTCAAGAAAAATGACTTGGAAGTGAGCTTGAAATGTCGATTTTAATCGAATATAATCGTTTTTGAAAAACCGTTTTTGAAATAAGTCTAAGTCTAGGTGCGTTTGAACGACAGTTGTTAACAATGAATGATTGCAATACATACAAATTAAATTATGATTCAAGTTTTTATTGTATATCAAATTTCTAAAAACAAGAAATACAGTCCTGTAACAGATGAATCTTCTTAAACACAATTTAAGAAAACATTTATTGAACATTTATTGATTATTGAACACATTATATGAAAATGTGACAAATTAGATTTTTCGTGCCTGTTAATAGGGAGTTTTGTCGTTCTTATTCCCCCGATCGTCTTTTGTCCCCTCGAGCTTCGCTCTCAGGAATAAAACGACGCTCTAGGGAATAAGAGCAACAAAACTCCCGCTTCAACCGGGCGAAAAATGTCGTATAGCCCTCGTGCGCATGCGCAGCATGCGCCCTTGGCGCATAATAGCATATTACAGCTT
>JABFQH010000101.1:0-10964 GCA_022816965.1 Tanaodytes sp. ZL-2020 | reverse complement strand
TAGCTTTGCTTGACAAGCGTTCACTGCTTTACACCCATGGCCGGAGTTACTACAGCAAATAGCGCTAGATTCTGTGCAAAAAGAATGCAAATTTAGATTTTTTTTTTCAGTGTAGAATCAGGCTGGAAATTTCGACCCGAGTTGATTATTTTTACGTAAAATATATATTAACGATTAATTCCGTTCACACTGTGGAGTTCTGTGGAGTTTACACTGTCAATGAGTAGAGTTCTCTTCTGTACCCACTTTTGAAACACGAAATGGCGTTTCACATGTCAAAAGAAATTCGTAACGTCTATAAACGTTTAAATTTTAACCTTTTTTTAACATGTGACACGCCATTTACAGTTTCAAAAGTGGGTATAGAATGAAACACCATTTTATGCAGTGTAAAGATTAGTCAATCACGAGCGATAATTTCAACTGCGTTCGGTGACGCCTAATTGTCGAATATATTCTCAAAAAAATATCTTGCTGGAGTCTATTACAATTTCTATAATCCAATTCAACGTGAATTATCCACTCAAACTATTTTGCTTAGATAGCTAAATTAAAATTCCAACTAATCCGGGCAGTTTTAATAATTATTCGAGTTTTCAATCGTATACTAATAAAAAATTATTATAATTTTGTTTAAAATATCTTTTCTTTCCAAGAAAATGTATTGATGTAGCTGGCAATATCCAATTTTCAGTTCAGCTTCATCCGCCAATTGTCTATCAACTTTCAGATACATTATATCGCTATTAGATTAGATCTAATATGCTTCTTTTAGATGAACCTAAACATAAAATATAATTTATACGAACACGAAAAATGAGAAAGAAGTGAAACGTGATACAATGTTTTTACCTTATCTATTTATAGTTGTTATTATTAAAAGGAGTCCGTCCCTTCTAAATTGATATGCCTCTCATAGATGGAGATTATTGATTCCAAACGTTGATAATGATGTAATAATAAACTTTCTTGTATCAAAAATTGCATCAAGTGTCAAAGTTTAGACCTTTGATTGTCCCAAGAATTTTACATTTCAAAAGTATTGTAAATGATTTACTTTTAGAATTCTTTCCATTTTTTCAAAATTAGTATGAGTTAATGTAGTACATTTCATAAGAAAAGAATTTAAGAACCGAGTTTTGATTCTATTTCATTCATTAAATAATAACGAGCTACTACTATTTAATAATTATTTATAAAAAAATGAGCTCCTCCATCGCTCATTTTTGTGAGACGCAACCATGCTATGCTTCATCGTCTCCCCATAAATTATATTTATCTTAATTAATTATAAAACCTGATATGTAAAATAATCTTTCATATTTCATCTCTATTTTAAATATAATGTTAAATTAAATTCTGCCAGCATTTCGATTTTATTGTTTCAGTTATTAATTTACTATTTGTATAACATATTTGGTAATGATTTATACAACATAATTTTAGGAATTCCTGGCTCATAGATATTTCTAACATTTTCTGTTCTTTCTTTTTGTTCAATTGTTATGCTGCTAACTTACTAACATTCGTATATCACACCATTGTGTATTTTCTTGTTTTCCAGGCATCTCACTTACACTTTTATCAATTTTTCATGTAGTACCCTGGTATATTCTTGTTCAATTATTATTTAATATATTTTTTCGAATATCTTCATCGTTTTAACTTCGAATAAATTATTTTGTTATTTAAGCATTTCATATTTTCATAATAATCATTTAATGAATGTGGTTCAAAGTGTTTAATCCAACTTTTGTTTGGATTAATTTTTGGAATTTTGTTTTATTATTCATTTAACTTTTCAAGCATTTTTCAGGCATCTCATATTTTAATGAACATTTATTGGATTAATATTAATTGAGTACCCTATTTTGATTTTATACATTTGAAGTGTGTCAATCTTCATTTTTCGATAATTTCATTTTAGTAGTATGGAAAAGGATATAATTTATCTTTTTCAATTATAGTCATAATATGTGTTCGCATATCAAGACATTTATCACCATAATTTACTTTGCATGGATCCTCATTAAATGATAATGTTAAAGCAAATGCTATTGCATACAAACCACAGCCAATACCATCCTTTTGCTGATTAACTTTCTCATGAATTATATGATTTACTTCGACAGTAGGAAATCTTAAATTTATGTATTGCATTTCTTTATCTGATAATGGATATTTATAGATACTATCGTACAATTTTAATACGGAGCCGTTATAATATAAACAGCGCCAGTGGTTTGAACACAAACCTCCGATAATTTGAATACTCTTTCCATGAATTAGAGGTGCGACACTTTTTGGAAAATTAATAATCAATACGCTTTGCACATTTATAATTGTATCCCTTTTTATTATGCGCAAAACAGCATCAATCGGTTCATTATTTACTTCCGCGTTAATATTTGTCAGCGATGATCGAATATAATTTATATCTGGAATAACAACTAAATTCATCACATTCTGATTTAAATGTTCTAGAACGATATCATTTTCTTCAACAATTTCAATATCATTATAATTTAACCAACCATTGCCTTCATTTACATGTTCTTTGTTTGAACACGAATCTTTGAGCGTCTCTTCAGAGTTAACATTCAAATTTACGTTGCATTTTTTTCTACTTTCTGATTTGTCATCTTTTTTATGTGTCTCTAATTCGTCTTTCTTTCGTTTTAACTTTCGCTTTTCTTCTGCCTTCTGCCTAGCTTCTATTATATATGCCGGATTTTTAAATGGCATATGCCTTTTGCCACGACTATCAATGATTTCAGGAAGTAAACATTCATTGTAAAATAGTTTTAAATTACAAATCATATTTTTTTCCCAAAATTTGTCGTCTTTTGGTACATGAATAAACTTTATGCTCAATGGAGTCCACAGTGCAAAAATACAGTACTTGCGTTTCGTTATATGTAACTGACCTTGAACTTGATAGTAATACTTATGTTTTGGATTCATTTTGCTTGTATCGTTTTTTTGAAATATATTTTTCAATCTAGCAACAGTTTTTACAGCTTCTTCAGCCTGCAATTTTTCTGCTGTTTTTGGGCATTTAATTTCTACGATTCCATCATCGTCTATCAAACCATCAGGCGAAGTGCCTAAGAATGAATATTCTTCATCTATAAATAAACCGCAAGGTTTGATTTTTTTATTTATTTTATCCTCTAGCTCGGCTAATGCATTTTTTCATTATTTCGACCATAAGCCATTGCCAAAGAATCATTGGTCGAATATAAAATTGCATTCAATATATAATCACACAGAGTTGTGGCTTTCATGCAGCAAACTGTTCCAAAATGAGAGGATGTTAATATTTTTTGTCTTAGTGTTTTAAGTCAGAAGTATACTGACCTGCGGTTTCATTTTCTATTTCATTTCTTTTATTTTGATAATATTTCAACTTTTCAAAATGGTTTTCACGTAAACTATCAAACACTGCATCACTTACATCAGGTTTTTGAGAAGTTATACCGTAATACTCATCTGAACCTGATTTCCTAGCTTGATTACGCTCTCGGCCATGCGTTTCACGATGCAGTTTATTGGAAGCAATTTTTCGTTGTCGACTTTTCTCTAAATTTTCTACTAAAGCCGGTACACTCTTATTATTCGTGAGATGATACTCTGTCAGTGACTGCTGCGTATTATACTGTACGACTGCAGCTGCAATTCGGGCATTGTTTGAACCCCTGGCGCAGAAATTAATACGTTTTCCTCCTATAGCCTTACAAATTGTAGCGTTGCATGATTCGGCCGAATTATTAGTATAATTTAATACAATACTTTCCGAATAAGCACTCAAATATTCCATTACATTGCTAATTTTTTCGAACAAAGGATAAAATTTCAAACGTTCAATGGACGGGTTATCGTCAAGTCCATTGCAGTCAAAATGTCTTTGCACGCATAATTTGTGATCCCCAAAAACATGATTGATTATATTGAAAATATCTAATTGTAACATTTTAGCTTTTTCGTGTTGTGGGACTTGCTCTTGTCTCCTTTTTGTGCCACAAATTTCAACTTGCCGTCTTATTTTCAAGACGTTGTTTTTCAGAAGTTTTCGTAAATTAACAAACTCGCTTTTGCGTAAATAATTAGGATCGGGCGTTTCTGCCACTTTATACAGCTTGTTGCACATGTTCCTGTACAAATGATTTACGCATTCTATTTTTCTGACCACAATGTTTAGCTCGTCGTACGGCTTATCATTTAGTAATGTCTTGTAAACATTACTATCGTTGTCACCAATCAATGACCTGAAAATAAGTCCGTACATTTCGACACTATTTTTGAAACCCTCAGCAATTGCGTCAGATTCCATTTTAGTTGAACTAACATTGCGGTCAAAATTTTTATAACATTTATGTGGTTTTGGAAGAGTTTGAAGGCGATTACTCATTTCACACATAGTGCAGAACTTATTGGGTACACCAAAAAATAATACTTTCTGCGTTCTATACCCAACTATAATTCCGACACCCGATAAAGAATCGAAACCATGGCCATAAGTTCATTTCATCCAACAACCATCAGCTATTACAGTAATGTACGGCACACCGTGTATTACATCTCCATTTTCAATTGCTAATTTTTTTTCATCTTCTGCAGCTTTTTTCATTGTTTCTTCTGCAGTCAAAACAAACTTGTCTATCATCGATTGTTGGTATTTTATAAAAGTTTTCTCACACATTGAACGAATGTTCATTGCAGCAGATAACTCCTGCAACTGAGAATAACCGATTCCAGTTGTCATGCAACCCAGAATCGTAGCTGAATTTACATCTAGTAATGTGTCATTCTCTTCTTCTGACCAGATGTTTGTTTCATAGTTGCACATTTGGCATTGAAAAAATATCTGAGTTTTGAAACCACTGTTCCTAACATTAATAATTTTCCAATCTTGGAATGAACATTGTGTTCCTTGCATATGTTCGTTCCATGATTTTTGAATTTGAGTCCACATAAACGACAAATTCACTAGGCGACGTTCATCTGGAATGATGCAGTCATTACTAGTCACACAATCTTCGATACATAACACGTGGTTTTCAATTTCGGTTGATAGATCGCTCTCCATTGACTTTAAATCATCGTTCAAAGTTTCATCATATGTTTGTTTCGATAATAATTCCGAGGACTGGTTGTCATCGTTTACATTTGATGTATCAGTATTATCATGTTCATTAGTATCAAGCGCAATCCTTTCAGTATCATGTAAGGATTGACATTGCATTCTATTTTCTTGTCCACTTGTTTTCGATACTTCTTCATCTATATATTCAATAACTTCTATATATTCCGTGATGATTTGCTCTTCGCCAATATTATTACTTGTATAACCTACGTTCATTGTTTCATCACCACTTACAGCTAAGTTTATCTCTTCAGCATTATGAGGTTTCTCTGATTTGTTTTTGTTTCTCCTAAAAATCATCAAATTACCATTGAATATATATCTTACGTTCCTTTTTTTACAATGACAATATAATGCAGTTAAAATGAAATCATATTGTGAACTACAACTTAAAGAACTGCGGAGCGTTTATGGCATAGCGCTTGACCCTAAATTTGAGCAAACTATCTCTCATGCTATAAAACAGACATGAGCACGAGAGGGGAAGCTACCCCCTCCACCTTTCGGTCCGAGCAGCCTTATCTATGCCTAAAGCGCCAAGTTATCCTGAGTCGAAATTTTCAGCCTGATTCTAACCCAAATTCAACCTGCTCGAACTGATTTCGACCAAATTTCATCCGCCTGACAAGCTACTTTAAGTTTTTCTACTCGTTTTCAACCTGACTCCAACCTTCCCTCAATCCGTTACAAATTTCTTTGACTTCGTTCTCCGATATCCTTTCAACCCCAACTGCATTTTAACCTGTCTTCAACTTGAATTCAACCTACATTCTAATACTCCATTCATCCTAGTTACGGCGCTTAAAAAAATGTCTACATTTTCAGCTTCAGTAGTCGTAATTCAACCTCCGTTCAACCGCTATTCAAATTCGCCCTTAAATATACTCAAATAATGAGGAGGTTTAAACCGTCGTTATAGATTAGGGGATAGGGTACAAACTTTGTAAGCGTGCGATCTGCGTTCGATTCCTCATGCGGAGGAAAATTTATTTGATTAAGTTATGCGAATGAGTGTATGAATGTTTGAATGTGAATGTGTGGAACAATATATCGACTCGCGTAGTTAAACATCGAAATAATTAATTGTCATAAAGCAATAATAAACAAAATAACCAATTGTGTTAACAAACAACTATGATATTTTACACTTTTTTATTATATTATAGGTTATTTTTTATGTAAATATTGAGCGTTGAATTTGATTTTTATTTAAGTAATATGAATAATTTTAAGTAAAATTATCAGTTTATGAATTTCGTTAAATTATGAAGAATACGAGGTTCGAAAGAGTATGAATGCAGTTTTGAGTGGATTTGCTGGAGGTCTGGAGACGGTTGAAACTGGTTTAGAAACACTACGTTTTTTCAACCTACCTACAGTCCCGAACTATAAATTTTGGGAATTATTAAATCTTAATTAATTATTACCCGCGTTGAAAAAGATAGCTTGGCTAGAATTCGGCTCCAGTTTGGCATCAGCTTGGCTAATAGCTTGGCAAGTTGTTCGGCAAGAGTTTGGCTTATGACTGCGAGCCAAATTTGGGTACAGCTTGGCTGATAATAAAAAATATTCAGCGTATTTATTTTTATTTTAAGAGTAACCATGTCCATACTTAAGTACTTTTTGTTTGGCGGAAAAAATTTCCGATTATTTATTTATAATTTTTTTTACACTTATCAAAAAGTGAATTCACTTATTCAAAGTTAAATTCACTTATTTATAAGTGCATATACACTTATTTTTTCGGGTGAGCGACTATTCACTTATTCAAAGTTAGAGAGTAAAGATATCTAAATCAATATTTCGCCGTCAATGATTTATAGTGGCATTATAGTTATATTTCGCACTCATATTTTAGTGTTTAGCAAGCACTCTATTTTGAGATCAGAAAATATTTTTTGAATTTTCAATAAGCCTTTATAGCTGTATAAAGTTTTTCGCATAATGCTCTGCTAGCAGAAACTTTTTTTGAAAAAAAAAGAATAGCAAAGAAGAAAGCAAATAAATTCATACGGTTAGAATGGATTCTGCTAATGCTGCTCTGCTGGCTTAACAGAGGCTACCAGTTGTTTTATTTTTGTGTCTTGGACCGAAGTCGAAAAAAATCTTTCAAATTATAAAAATTAAGTGAAATGCGATGACGATTCTGTTTAAATGTAATTTATACTTGGAAATTGCCAAAAATATTATACAGAATCGATAAATTAAAAAAACAGATATAGTTTTTCGATACATCCTGGACGACCGTATGTACCATCATTAGAATTCAATATAGGATGAAATTTATTTAACAAAATTGAATTGTGTTATCATTTATGGTCGTATATATTTTTTTAATTATAAATAAATTATTGGAAATCTTTTTTGCAAAACAAAAAGTACTAAAAGATAGACATGGTTACTCTCAAAATAAAAATAAATACGCTGAATATTTTTTATTATTATCCAAGCTGTACCCAAATTTGGCTCGCAGTCATAAGCCAAACACTTGCCGAACAACTTGCCAAGCTA
The DNA here is from genome assembly GCA_022816965.1 of Tanaodytes sp. ZL-2020. Taxonomy (NCBI): domain Eukaryota; kingdom Metazoa; phylum Arthropoda; class Insecta; order Hymenoptera; family Scelionidae; genus Tanaodytes; species Tanaodytes sp. ZL-2020. The sequence goes on along the minus strand of JABFQH010000101.1, from coordinate 3,307 downwards.
TTCGCCAAATATATTTAAAAAACAACCAAATTTAAGAAAGTTTCAAATATTTGAAATGCACGGAAAAAAGAAAACAGCAATGGTTACTGTGCGGGACATCACTGAGTACTGTCGAATAGGACAGAGCATCCTAACCTCTAAAGATAAACAGAAACAACTGAAGTGAGAACGCTCATTTTTTATCTTTGTTTACCTTTGAAGGTTAGCATGTTCTATCCTACTCGACAGTACTCAGTGATGTCCGCGCAGTAACCATTACTGTTTTCTTCTTTCCGTGTGAATTTTCATAGTAACCGATTTGTAAATATTCTGTTTTGATAGATTTTTACGGAAGTTTCTTACTTATAACGATGAAGTTTATTAATTTCTTTTAAAATTATAGAGGTAAAATCAACACGCAATGTCGTTCAAATTTAGCTTATTTTGTCGCTACTTTTGAAATTACAAAAAATAAATTAAGTTTAGAAAAAATTGTGTTACTATAATGGTAAAAATCATTTGTCATAGTAGAATAGCAAATAAATTCATACTAGGAATATAGATTTTAATTGAAAATATAAAAGAAAACCTCATTATGTATTGATAACTAGCAAATATCTGCAAACATTGTATAATAATTTATCAAACAATAAAATTTATTTGACGGGTCTACAAGCCTGATTTTACTATGTGTTGAACTATGAGAAACTTTTTTTAGTAAGTAAACTTTTTTTTTTTGAGTAAACTTTTGTTTACATTCATTGTTAACAAAGACGCAAATAAATAGTAAGGGCTCTACCGAAAAAGAATTGAGTGGCAGCGGTGCTCGGAGAGTATGGTGGGGGTCTTCTGTCTTTCTCGTGGACGCCCGCGAGCCCATGTCTGCTGTAAAACATAGAAATAAGACACTGAGAAAAAAATACACAGAAAATTACAATTCCAGTACTTGAGTTTGAAGAGATGACTTAACCCTGAAAAACATTGTAAAGAAAGTCTTTACATTTTTTACCATCATCTTAAAGTCTACGTTTCGCCCACTATTCAGGTAGAAATTTGAATTCGGATATGATACGGCCCTGAATGTACATAAATAGTGTATTCTAAACCTAAGCCTCGCTCAGGCCCATCCATTGATCGGGTACCCCAGGTAGATATTCACATTCGGATTTGATACGACCTTGATAGGCCTGCGATATGACATGTTCGGGTCCTGAAGAGGATTCAATACCACATGATCAAGCCTCGTTGCAGAAACTACATGGATATCGTTTGTCCGGTTCTAATTGACGGGCCGAATAAGACCCTGATTAATTTCTATATTGATTCGGTGATCGTTACCTCATGAACGCAAAGTGTAATATTTGTATAAACGCCTAATTAGGAAAATGAATTAGGTCTAATTCAGGCCCTGAACAAATTTACGTCAGAAGTGTATTCCATTTCTTAGCATTGCTCGGACCCATTGATCGGGTGTCCAGAACACATTTCTACTTAGGTGTACTGTCGGATGAACGTGCTAGCACGGTAATTTTTGTTGTATTTTTTTCTCCGGGCTTCTAAAACAAGAATATCATAAGTGTCATGATTGAAACACTTTTTTGTAGTGTTTAAATATCATGGATTTCTAAATTGTTCAGCATATGAATCAGTTTTCAGAACGACAAACGTATTCGATTTTGCGTATTAAAAATTCCAATAATAATCAGAGCAATAATATGCTCTGAACAATTCTGAAACAATCTATTCTTCGGCAGAATCAGGGTCTGGGGTCCTATATTTCACGCATGGGTAACACAAAGGCCACGCCGAATTGCATAATCAAACTCACTATTTTTGACCGAAATTTGTCTCTGACAGGGATTGTCTCTGTCACACTCAGTAACCGTTCATGCGACCCGAAGAAAAAACCCATAGTGGCCCGATTCATGGTATTTGACTGTGAAACCATAATCAGTTCCTATAATGGTTCCATGATAGAATCCTAATCAGGTAGACACCATGCATGGTTGCTGTAGTCAAGTGTATTTATTCTCTACATATTTCAAGGTTATGTGTGAGTTTTTTATAATTTTAAGTGATTCATTCAAAATTGGATCGAATATGATGTATATTTTCTTGTCCAACTATCCGTATTCACTTTCAATTAAATACATTTTTAGTTTTACGTAATTATTCTATATTATATTTTATTTGATTTATTTTGATAAATGCTACCGAAAATGTTTAAGCAATACACTGCAAAAACTTGTTTTTTAAGAACACTTTAAGTGTTTTTTCACCGTTAAGCGCTTGGTACGAAACACTCAACACATGAAAAACGCTGAAAGTGTTCGTAAAATGCGACCAAGTGCTACATTCTAAACACTTTTTTTTGTAGTGTAATCCTATGTTTATTGTGTAATGTGTTTGTACAATACATTTGATCAATTCCTAATAGCAAAAGAGGACGCACTTTACAATGCTAATTTCAGTTTACGTATCCCCCAAAAGTCGTACAATTTTTGTAAAATTTATAATGAGAAATATTATTATTTTAACAAAATTTTGATTTTACGGAGTTTAAATAATAATTCAACAATATAAGTCATAAAGTTTATCTATATATATATATATATCTATTCACACAAATTACACAAACGATGAGATTATGAAATATATACAAAAAATATCGCTCGATACCACCGCACAATGATTTCTGGATTGCGTCAAGACTTGCAGATGATTCCTTGTAGCTGAAAATTAGCCGATGTCAGTGGATTGGTTGAAGATTCAGTTCTCAGGGGTTTCGAAGAGCTCGTGTCATGGAATTTCTCAGCCAGGGTTTCGGGTACGAGGCCACGTTGCGAATATAGTCCCAATAATTTAATTTGTTGAATTATTGATCTATTCTACCCTTGTTTAATTTGTATTTTGCTCTATGGTAGTATTGGGTAGAATAGAAGGAAGTGCACTTCGTTATTTCTCTCGTAAGATACGTGCGATTCTCATGCCCCGTATCTCCCGACTGCCCTCGCTTGCTTTTCCTCCTCTCCTCGCTCCCTCAATGCCAAGCTAATATTTGGAGGGGTTATTAAGGACTATTTTCATGTCCGTGTCATTACAATATCTACAGAAATAAAATATCTATAAGAACATGAATATCATTTTCCATTTTATTATATTTATACAATCCTGTGGTTAATTATTGATTGTCCAAGACAGTGTTTGATTATTTCAGCAGGTATAGGTTCAGTAAATTTTGAATGCACACATATTAATCGTTATCAAAATTTACTATTACGTTCAAGAAGGATCATTGAAGGTACAAGGGAATGAGACTTACCGGCAG
>JABFQH010000100.1:0-10967 GCA_022816965.1 Tanaodytes sp. ZL-2020 | reverse complement strand
GAAAATCCACATATTTCCGATAAAAAGTTTCGAAAAAGCACAATTTAAAAAAAATTCCCATTTTTCAAAACAAAGCAAGAATGATTTTGTTTCAGTACATTAGATTGTATGAAAGTATTTCTATTTGCTATAAAAATGTCAACCGAATCATTGATTGTTACAACATTGAAAAAAAAAATCAAAAATAACAATTTTTAATTAACATAATTTTCAAAACGTGTGTCGCACAGTTCAAAATAAATACAATTGATTGTCATTCATTTTTGTTATCACATCAAATTGTTTATGCACTCCAGAACAAAAAGATCCGAATGTTCATCTCTTCTGGTCAAGTTGAATTTCACGCCTCTGTCACCCAGCATTAATTCCACGATTTGTATAGCGGTTTCGGTGTGACTCGTGAGCTTATAATTGCCAATTAAAACTCGCGAGTTTCCTTTTGCCAGAGCCATCAGTATAATCATCTGTAAATAATTTTTTTTTATTATTACATGAATTTGAATAACAACATTACATCAATTTCTATGATCAAGTTTTCTATAATTCGGATTTGTTGACTCTGTTCAAAGTTGAAATTCTATTAGTAACGAGTTTTGATTACTTGATCCTGGATATGCTCGTCGACGCAGGATTCCGATAACAAGGCCTTGGTAATTTCATTGGACGCATCGATCCCTGGTTTATTTCGGTCCCTGGGTGATCCCAGCCCAGATCCACCGAATATGCAACCGCTGTTTGTTTTGCAAACCAAACTAAAAAAGTTTACCATTAATATTGATGTTGTGAATACTGAATAATAAATATTTGTAAAACGCTTGTCGAATCATAAACATTTCCAAATTCTCTTTATTTTTTGTTTTTCTCTTTCAAGTCAAATGAAACAGATTCGTAGAGATAAATTTGACCCGTAAATTCTTTTAATACGAAATTCTTATGATAACAATGAAAAAGAATTATAACTTTGTTTCTATTTTAAATGCAATCAAAGCGTTCATACTTTATATAAGAGGCATTCCCAACTGCGCCACTCGGGTTTTCTTTGTAGGACATAATATCGATAGTTGGAATCCAATTATTGTTAGTTCTTAAAGTTTCATGGATATTTGCCTCGGCGTCATTCGACATCTTGTAAGCTTCCTGTCGATATAATTTGTTTGATTACTAAATTGCAAATTGATGGTACTTGAACAATGATATTGAATGAAATTAAGAGGATGAATAGATCTCGACCGAGCAAAATTTGTGTAATTAAAGTCCTCGTTTTGAAAGGATTATTATTATCATTATTTATTCTCATTACTAAGAATTATTTATGATAGGAAAAACAAAAACATTACTATTTTGTCAGTCGGTACTTGTTAATCCTATTCTGGAAAAATGTTTAAATATATCAGATGGTTTTCGATATGGCATATTGTAATGATTCAAAATAATTACAAACATTTATATGAACAGCCCCAGCTACAGAAGACCAACCAGCGATTTCGACAGGTACACCTGGATCCAACATTTCCACCGGTTTTAAATTCGCTACCGGATTTATTCTCATGTGAAACTCACCACCGCCTCTTGGATAATATCCCCTGGAAAAATTTATCATCATTATTCATCGAGTATAAAAATAATGCAACGAAATAATATTGGGTGGTTCCATGTCAAATCGACAAGTCCAATAATTTTTTTTTCTGAAAATGTGCAAAAAGTATATACTTTTCATGCTAAAAACATACTTTGAATCCCCGATTCGATTTGATGGAAAATAAAAAAGTTATGAATTTTTTTCGTTTAAAGCTCACAGGTAGCCCTAAAAATAAAAATTGCGATTTTATTTATAACTTGTTGAAGAACTTTCAGAAATGAGTTTTTCCGCAAGCATATGATAGGTATTGACTTGGAGAAAACGACCCAAAACGTCAAATTCGTGAAAAATGAATACAGCTCTCTGATTGGTCGAAAAATCGAAAAACACGTTTTTTCGATTTCCCAAAAAACGGGTCTTTTAATTTTTTTAAAAATTTACAGAAAAATCGGAAATTTTGTGCCCTTCAACGTGGTGATATTCATATTTCGCGTATTTTTGTTCTTGACCTTGAAAAACATGTTTTTTTGAAATTATTGATGCATTTTGTGATTTTGCGTGTAGTAATGTTGTTTTATATGTTAAAAAAAAGTCATATTTGTATATTTAACAATAATTTTATGCAGTACAACATATTTTTCATCTTTTTATATTGGCTGAATCATTATTACGTTCAAATTTGAATTTAAAACATCATAAACCCTTATTCTTACACGTGCGCTTATTCGAACACTGTGAATCAGCCTTAAGATTCCCATGCGCATTCCGTTTGCGCATGCAAACGTAAACTTACGCATGCGCAGTATCAGGTACTGTCGACCACTCCCCACTCCCTCTGCTTTGTCAAACACTCTGCGGTACGCATGTTGATCACCCGGAGGACAAGACTTTGGTTATGATTTTCTGCGCAGATATTAGCGCATGACAGAGAGTACCGATGAATGAACTGAAAAAACTGTATCTTACTCTTTCTATCTCAGGGAAGACTTTATGTTGAGTGCACCCTGCCGATGTGATATTTTGTTAAAATATTTAGAATAATAATTTAATGTTGCTAAAATACTGCATTATAAAGTAAAAAGGTATTTTATTAATTTATATATATTGATTTTTTCATTTTAATGTACAGTTTAAGTTTTGTAAATTAATTATTATATATACTCCATGCACATAGAACAAAAATCAATTATAAAATTACAGTAGTACAAGAAATTTGATTTTATGTCATTATTTGATTTAAGAATTGTATAAATGAATATGTAGTAATTATTTATAATGAATGTTAATACATAATAATAAATAATTGTGAATATACGATGTCGAGTGTTGTGTAAAATATAATAAATTTACAAAAAGAATATATGATGCAGTTACAATGAAAAAAATGAGGTGTAATCAAAAAATTATGTACAATAGATGCAATAAAAGTATATTTAGGTAACTCAATGAAATTATATAATCATACATTTTTTTATTTTTACAATATTATTCTAAAATTGCAGAGTTGTACAAACAGCTGATTTAAAAAATTAACATTTTTTTTCCTTTATACAATAAAGTTTGAAAATAATAATTTAAAACAAGGTAATGAAACATAATATTTAATTATAAATTATTAAATAAAACCGTCTTTGTGCATCGGTGTCTTATTCGAGGTTTGTTTAATTCGGATATTGACATGGCATTTTGATGCAACCGATTTTTAATATAACTATTCAGAATGCGACCAATTAATACATCTCTGTGTTCATTATGAATAGCAATGTTATCACAATGTTTTGGAAGACGTAGAATATAACGTGGAATTAAATTTATTGATTGCTCCTTCAAAGCAGATGAAATATTTGTCGCATGCAATAAAAAATTATTTAAACGAAGATGTTTCTCTGCTATTTCGCAGATTTGATACATAGAATAAGACAATTCCGATGAAACATTTGAGAAATTCTCTAAATTTAAAGTTTGAATACATTTTTCGCATTCCAATTTTGATATAAATTTTTCATTCATGGATTCCAACCAATTAATTATGCTTTGTCTAATAACCGGTACACTGAGATTTTCGAAAGCGCAGTGCAAACTGTAATCATGATCAAGCGAAACTATCTTATTCAATGACCAATCTTTTATTTGTTCACATGTTATGTTAGTGTTCGATGAAGAACTTAATTCTTCTTTTTCACCCGTACTTGATACGGTTAAAAAGTTAGTACCGTTTTGGGGGCTACAATTTGCTAATTGAGGGACGTTTATTTGTGCATGAAGCAGTAATCTTTTTATAGAAGATGTGAATTCGACGACACTCGGGTTGTTATTACTTCCACATCGACTTCTGATCTGCGCAAAGAACATTTCCACATGGTCTTGCGACAATTTATACGTACTTAAAATATTACAATCTTCATCACTTCCAACATATGTTTCAAAAATTGGAACAACGCTATCCATCGTAATCAGGAAGCCAAAAAATACAGTTTTTAGATTGGTTTTCAAGACTGACTTATTATTGAGTTTTAAACCCATGATGTATTGTTTATACTTTTGTATGCGGGTTTTAACTTCATCGAAATTGGTCATGTTTATACAACTTTTTAGATGAGTTTTGGACGGATTACTGATCGAATTAAGCAAGTCAAACATATCATTGAATATTTTGCAGAACGTCGAAGTTGCTGCTGATGTACAAAAATTTGATAATTTAAATTGTTCGTCGCAAATTTTCAACGCTGCGGAGACGCTATTACTCAATACTCCAGCTGCCAAACGAACATTCATAATTTCACGTTTAAATTTTAAATGCTTCGGTCGAATTTTCGTTAGATCAAAAATTTTGTTGGCTTCCTGATATTGATTTAATTTTTCGATGAAAGACCAACTAATTTTCTCGTTGTTCATGTCGATTAAATCATTTCTCCCAAAACAATTTCTAACCAATTTTAACATATGACAAGCGTCCAAAATAACAAAAATCGGTTTTCCTGTGATAGGGTGGGGAAACGATGTCTTATAACTGTCAACGTTATCTACCTTTGCCCCTAAATGGTTTGCCATTGCAAAATTGGATTTTGTTCCATCGAACGTCAAAGAAACAGTTTTGACTCCAGTTTCATGCATTTTTAAAAGCACATTTTTTATTAATTCTGCACGTTCGATGCCTGTCAAAGAGTGTATAAAATAATACGCTATTGGGATTTTCCATTCTCCATTAAATCCGACTGCCATAATGACGCAAGCTTCTTTGGCAAGAACAGAATTTCTGTGCGAATTATTCGTTCCAAATTCTGTTGATCCTACGTATTTGGTACCGACATACAAATGTTGTTTCCGAATCGCCATATCATCCACCTGTAATCCACAATAGACTGGCTTGTTTCTGTTTTTTGCTAAGGCAGACAAACTGTTAAGTGAAGCTTCCATAACACCGGGACCAGCATTGACTGTTGACATCCATTTTCTGATCGTGCGAGGTTCGGGCAAAAAACGAAGAAACTTATCTCGAACGTACAAATAAGCTTTAGGTGAATAGAAGTGAAGAGTTGTAGCAAATTGACGTAAAACTGGTTGTACTATACTAAGTCGAGCTTTCTTTTGTAAGATATTATTTACAATATTTCTTGAAAGTGGATCAAGGGTTAACTGAAAACATGGAAAGTAAGAAAAGAAAATTTTAGATTGAAGTATTATTTAAATGATGCATTGTTGCTATTAGTAACATTTATAAAATACAAAATGAAATGCTTATAATATTTTGTTATTAATGCTTACTTCATTAATATACAAAATTTTACTATTGCATCAATGAAATGTAAGGTAAGAATAAAAATCAATATGCATAAAAGCACGTATATATTATTATTTTGTACTTCTGTAATTACAAATTTAGAAATAATATACACTTGTATTTTATTTCTATTTTCCAATGTAAATTATCTTAAATTAATTAAAGTTTAACTAATATAACAAAGCTGAATAAAAATTACGTCGTTACATTCATGAATTAAAATTTGTTTAATGCAGACTAAACTTATCAAACCATACCATTATTATATTCTAGTAAAACGATATAAATCATGTAAGGTTGTTGAACCAGTGAGGCAATATTATGTTTAAATGATAAACATAGCTAATGCTAATCATGCTTTGCCATTTTAGTCTGTATAATATTTTATGATTATTCTTACTTCTCAATTACTTTTTCTTATACTTAACATTATTACTTCTTTATTTAGTCTTATAATGCTATCACTCTTAAAAAAAAATCGGTTCAAAATATCGACGAAAGCAGGGTGTCTAGCGACCTGGAAAACCTTGAAAACCTGGAAAAGTCAGGGAATTTTAAATATCTGGAATAGTCAAGGAAAAGTCAGGGAATTTCCTCAAAAGTCAGGAAAAATACAAGTATAATTAAACGCGCAATACATATTTCTTTTTTCTTTTTACATGGAATTGGGAGTTTTTTAATAAGTTTGTATTTAGCACTGAAAATGCACAGTTACGCCATCGTTTTATCATATCGCAAATTAGTGACCTAAGATTTGCTCAATTTATAAAAAGCACTGTTATTATAATCATTACATATAATACATATATTATAATTCTTTTAAAGTAAAATACCATATTTATAAATTTTGGATGTGTGTTTTGTTGTAACAACGTATCACAGATAGGTTTTTATAAAGAAATGGGACTAATTCTATTTTTTTTGTATTTTTACAAAATAAATGTCCATTGAATAAATTATTTCTAAATTGAAAGTGAAATTGCTTTGAATAAAAGGTTTTCATTTGAGAACAAAAATTATTGAATTTGTAAGTTATTATATTATATTAATTTGGATTTCTATAAGATGTATCAGATATTTTTTCTGATTTTAATTGTTTGTTAAGAGGATGGATAAGTAACTCTTTTCATTTCTGAAAATAATGCATAAATAATCGAAAAAATGTAATCATTTAAATTTTACTTGGTCGGTACTTATTCATTCTCTTAATTAGTATCATAAATTCCAATTGAACGAGTGGACCTGCTTAAACTCATTATCGAGTGAAAAATTCACACTTTTGACTCGATTTTCACACTTTGTTTTTAACAGTGTATGTAAAGCATTTGAATACAATTTGTTATCAAATAAAATACGAACACAAAAGTCGTTTCAATTTGAGTCCAACAAACAATAAATTTTTTTTTTCAAATAAAAAAATTATAGTTATTACGAATATAAGATAACCAATTTATTATTACTTGTAAATAATAGTTTCTCCTTTATTTTGTTGCGGCTTCATTATCATTTAAATTAGTCAGGGAAAAGTCAGGGAAGTTTGAAATTCCAATTCGCTATTCACCCTGGAAAGGAAATACTCTCAATTTGAAAGGAATCGGTTTAATAGTAGTAGATTTCTTTCAGTTTGAGTGGAATTCTATCAAATTTGAATGTAAAATAGTTGAAAATAGTTCAAACTGAAAGGATTGTTGTACAACTATTACATTTTCAATTAAACTGATTTTTTCTAAGAGTGTACTTATATTGGTTTTTCCATATGACTCGAACGAATCCCATTTTTTCATGTGTTAAAGGTACCAGTTATTTTTGCCTTACATTTTTATCGTTCATACACAATGATTAAATAAATTATATATTTAACCGTTATGATATAAACATTGGCTGTAAAAAAGAAATCATTATATTATGTATAACAGTTATGGTAGAACATTCATACATATTACTTTTCGAATATATGATATAATTGTATTTCCTTATTTTTCATAACAACACCGTTGATATTATAATACGATTCACAAGAAGACCTTTAAATAAATTCATTTAGAAACTTCATGAAAATTAATTTTTAAAATTGTACAACCGAATGTTAAAGATAACATTACTTTTTTGACTTTACTCAACATTGATCAGATTATATCACTGAAAACTTTTTTTTTTACAAAAATACGCAGAAGGACTCGTATTTTATTCATACAACTAATTTGATTTTCTATGTGAACCAATTATTGGCTTTATGACACTAATTGTGAGCAGGGATTTCAGAACTGCAAATAAAGACAGCACAGTAGGTAGTTCTCTACGCGTTTTATAGTGCACCATATTTTACACATGCAACTGCGCCACAAAAACTGTGCCACGTGTAGTGTCTGCAATTTTTATCAAATTTAAACGAAACGTTTTCCTTCTTCGCTATTGATTTCTTATAAATGAAAACTCGATTCCTTAAAAAGGATGATAATAGCACGGCAATAGTATGGTAAGAACTATGGTTCATGATAGCGAGACAGACGTGCTACGCCAAGTGTAAGCTTTAATATGAACATATTTCATGTATGAAAATGATATGCAGTTATTCAATTATGTATTTCAACTTTACCATAATGTTATACTTAGTTTCTTTTTTCATGGCGCCTTCATTTTCTAACAATATTTTATATTAATAAAGGACTGACAATTCTCTGCACATTAATACGTCCTTTATTAAGAGGGTGCCTTTCTACGTTACCGACTTCAGCCTTTTTCAGTTTTTTCGAATACGAAACATCGAAATCGTTTTTAGAGAGATGCTCGGTGTTCTTTAAAAAGAAAGCTATCATTTAATACATGGCAGTCAATATTTAATTACATAAAAAAGATTAATAATTGGTCCAAAGATAATCATCGATTTAGTGGGCCATCGTTGTCGTTCAAAATTTTTTGACTCAATTGTTTAAATTTATATCATGCAATAAATACTTATTGCATCGTATAAATTGATTTTCCCCTTTCCATAGAACACCGACTATCTCTTTAAAAAAGAATTCAATCACTCCTTTTCACAAAAGTTGAAAAAACACTAAAATAGGCAAAGTATTCAAAATTGTGTTCGTAAAGTCCATGTTGCATCCTCTTAATTTATAATATCGTCAGAAAACGATCAAAACGCCATCACTTTCTTACCAATACCGCATTAGCTGATTTGTCAGTCAACAACTTTGTATCCTTCAGTCTCTGGATCATGGTTTTCGAATTTACAACTTGTTGCTGCAATCTTTTGATTTTCTGCTTCAAAGTTCTGATGGCGTTGCGCTGATCCAATATTTTCCTTTTGTCCTCTTCCCAACAATTCTTCACGTACTCCGGATATTTTCTGATGTCCTCCACTTCAATGTTACCCGAACGAAATGATTTTGCATCAGGACCAGTACTTTCTTCATGCAGTTTTCTAAATTAATTAAAATGTCTTTTAATATATGATAAAGTTGATTTATATTTTTGAGAACAGGGGCATTTAAATTAATCCTGAATACCCTGATATGTGAATGCATAATAAAATAAATTTTTACATCTTTATGATAATTTGTTTTTATATATTACTTAATTATAAAGATGGAAAAGATGTCTAATAATTAATATCCACATATATTCACCGTTTTAAACATTTTGTTACACGTAATTCGTTTCCATTCCTTGGATCTTTGTTACCTTGTATTACCGTTTTATTACTCTCATCTAAAATATGTCAAATTATTTATTACATTAATATTTTATGTAAAAAATGTAAATAATCAAAAATTAATGAGTTACTAATCACGAAGGTTCATAAAGACTAGATTGTATTTTCAAGGTTCCAAAAAAAACGTTATTTCTTGGAAGCTAACAATTCAGTTTATAATTGCTTGATTAAACCAAAAAACAGGAACCTTAGTTTCAATTTTTTAGCTATTTCAATATTTATTGTTTTCCAACAGTAACTTTTGTCAGTTTTCAGTGGTACATTTTTTGTGGTATATTTGTCTAAGTGTACCTTAAATTAAATCAAATACATGTGCCATTGATAAATTTGATATGAAAAATTGTTTGTTCATTCAATTTACCGCCAGTGTTTAAATGTGGGACTGCTGATTTTTTCAGCATACGTTTCCTGTTCAAACCGTGATTCATTTTGAAATCACTGTCAACAAAATGTTTTGAACAAACAACATGGCTTGTTTTTACAATTAAATTTTCACACAGTTTCAATACAGTGATCCATTGTTTCCTTAAATTATCTTCTTTTGGAAATCTGTAAAATTTAATGAAAGAATACTTATAAATTATTATTGCAATACTATTTTTTATATTTTTATACAATGAATTTTGATAATTAAATAATGATTAATAATGTTTTTTCGTTTCAGGTATTGTTCACTTTTTTACATTAAAAACATTATTTTCTATTGATTTGGAGCATTAAAATTACATAAGATTAAATTATATTAGAAATGAAATTAATTAATAATAGAAGCAAGTTAATGAAGTTTATATTAATTAAAATATTTATTTTATTGTTATCAAATTTATTTTATATTCCATCAATTTTTTCTTCTGCCGTATACCTATTATTATAATTTCAAGATTATTATAGGTTATAATTTTGTATTCAATAATAGCATTACAATTTATAATCATTACTTATTAATATTTTCTGATCATTTCCATTTATATTTGTGAAATATCAATAAATATATTTGTATTTTTTTTATATGTGATACATGAATTTCATTATTTCTTTCACACTTACTTGTAAAAAGATAGTTCGTCGTTGGTTGTGGTATCAGCTACCTTGCAAATTATGCAGCAACGTCCCATTTTTAATATTTCAGCAGCAAAATGTTTTATTATGCATCGAAATATATTTTGTTTCGGTTTTAATAATATAACTTTTCAATATACGCGTACACCGCGTGAACCCGAGATACACTACTGTCAGTTACACGCCGACCAATCACCGAATCGTAAGAGAAAGACAAAGAATAGTACGTTCTTCGTGCCCTCTCTGTCGCACAAAATTCACATAGTTTTCTGTCTATGCCCCAGGGTTGCCCTTATGCGTACACGCCACGTTTTTCACTCGCCTAATTTTCTTAAAAAAAAGGAAATCAAAAAAGTGAAAAAGACTAGGGTCGCCTAATTGTCCTTTTTTTGCATTACGGTAAGTATACCAATGAAATTGGAAATACTCGGCATACCAAATCAATGTTGTGAGGCGCGAGTAAGTACCTAAAATGCGTTAACCTCCCAAGTCAAACAAACGTAATTCGTAGCGATTGCGAGTCATAATTTCCCCTGCAACGCGGTATAGCTGTAATATAATGTATGTTTTATTATATTCATATCGCCGCGATATTTTTGTGATATCGGTTCGTTCTCGCAAACTTGTCGCAAGAATATTACAGTGTTATCGCTTCTATATCACAATTATATTGCAATACTGACCCAGCAATATTGAATTGGCGTTATAATATTATTGCTGAAATACGGTGCGATAAATTCGGAATATTGATTTAAAACCTTTTGTCATAAAGTTGTAGTATTTCAGCAATAATATTATAACGCCAATTCAATATTGCTGGGTCAGTATTGCAA
>JABFQH010000099.1:0-10971 GCA_022816965.1 Tanaodytes sp. ZL-2020 | reverse complement strand
CACTTATTATTAATGAGATTATGAATCGACTTGCAAATTTTGAAATGGACCACGTGAGATTAAGATAGTAACAAAAAATCTCGCTTCTCTCGCACTCGTTTTTCGAGGCGATAAAATTTCAACCCGTTCCCGAGTCGATACGGCCTTTAAAATTTGCACACTTATTATTAATGAGATTATGAATCGACTTGCAAATTTTGAAATGGACCACGTGAGATTAAAATGGTGAAAAAAAATCTCGCTTCTCTCGCACTCGTTTCTCGAGGCGATAAAATTTCAACCCGTTCCCGAGTCGATACAGCCTTTAAAATTTGCACACTTATTATTAATGAGATTATAAATAAGTAAGCAAATTTTGGAGTGGACCACGTGAGATTAAGATAGTAAAAAAAAATCTCGCTTCTCTCGCACTCGTTTCTCGAGGCAATAAAATTTCAACTTGTTCCCGAGTAAAAAAAGCCTTAAAATTTCCACACTTATTATTAATATCATTATGAATCTGTGTGCAAATTTTTAAATGGAGCATGTGAGGTTTCAATTGGACGTGTTAATTTCCTAGCAGAAAAAAATCTTTCAATAGTCTCCTCTGATTTTAAATTTTAATTTGTTTCCACCGTTGGATTTTTTCAATTTACGAACAAGTATTTACTAAAATAAATTTTTAATTGATGAGATTATTCTAGCACGAAAATAACATAATTATTTTTTTCATGCTCAGAAATTCTAACCGCTTTGGATTAAAACAATGTAGCATCTTTCACATTTTAATGGTTTCAACTCTCCAATTTGTCATCGCGTGGTTTGTTTAATTTATTCTTAAGTATTCACGTACAATGGCTTTTCATGAGCGGTCAACGAAGCGATTTCTTGACGTCATTTGTAAATATGTAAATAGTTTTAATGAAATTTCGTTCAGTTCGCGGTCATGCGATTCTTTGTTTGCTAAGGTTAGTTGCAAAATTTTTTTGTTTCAAAAATTTTTACCTGTTCCCGACTAGAAATTGCTTTTAAATTATTTAGACGTATAATTAATTATGTCCGCAATCATTATGTGAATTTTTAAATGGACCATATTCGATTCAGTAATGAAAAATATTTTTTTTTTTGCAAAAATACAAAAATGTCAACTAATTGGGACCAACTAATTTTATCCCGTTTCTGAGTATAGACTGCTTCAAAATTCTAACACTTATCACTACTAATGTTTAAAATCTTCATGTGAATTTTGAACCGAACCAAGTTAGATTAGGATTACTTTGCATTTCTCGCGTTCGTTTTCGGGACGGAATTGTTTACACGGAAAATAATGTTTATCAGTAACAGGTTGACGTTGACATGAGTTTTATAAAAGTATACCTAAACTAGGTATACATTTAGCTAAGTCTGTAAGACATCTATCTATTACAACATTTTTTTTCAGTGTAGTGACAATCACCAAAAGTGGCACACTTATCATTAATGAGATCCAGATTCATTGTCAAAATTGTTAAAGAATTTAACATTATGTGAATCATTTTATTTTTGTACTTTTTTAATTATTTTTACTGCCATACATGAAATTAAATTTTTAAAATTGTACCATAAATTATCAGTCACTTAATTTTCGTTAAACGTTACTAAAGTGGAGCGAGAAATTATTATAGTAGTGCTTTAATATTATAGTGTTTCTATAATATTGAAGTATATTTAACGCTAAATAAACAAATCGTTTGAAATATGAATTTAAATACACTGAGAAAACTGAATGGTAAAATCTAACACTATAGTGATACGGGGTAGCACTATAGTGGTAAGGCGTATCACTCGAAGTGGTACTTCATTACCATTCATAAGTGTTGGAAGTTTTACCATTATAAAACTAGAACTTACAACTTAGAGTGTTACAATTTCATCATTTCAAATACTGACACATAATAAGTACCACACGGCTTACCATTTAAAATGATTTCGATGAAAATTAACACCTTAAACTTTAAGGTTTTAACAATCCGTATTTTTATCATATGAGTGGTACTATTCAGTTTTCTCAGTGTAGGCATTAAAATGAATATTATGTGTATATGTGTACTGATTAAAAAAATGTTAAAGTGTTTTTCAATATTTATAATTAAAAAATGTACATTTTATAAACAATTTTTTTGAAAAATTATTTAAATAGTTTTAAGTTTAGTTTTAAATTTAAATATCGTGAAGTGTTTCATGAATTATGTGTATAATATTCAATGCTAAATGAAACTTCGTTCATTCAACCCTAATAGTAAAATACATTTTGTGTCAGTTTTAAAAATATTTTCTACAGATTTTAGAAAATGTTTTGAAATATTAATTACTATTTTTTTTATCATTTTTTAGTTTAAATTAAAATAATATGAAACTTCGTTTATTAAACCCTAATAGTAAAATACATTTTGTGTCAGTTTTAAAAATATTTTCTACAGATTTTAGAAAATGTTTTGAAATATTTATTACTATTTTTTTATCATTTTTTAGTTTAAATTAAAATAATATAATATTAACATTATTTTAAACATACTTCGCATACCCTTTATAAATTTTTAATATCCATCCAATCAAATAAATTTACAATATTTAATGTTTACACTAAGAGAAATGAAATAGTAGAAATTACAATTTTTCTAGTAGGTTGAGGACATAAAAAGCCGTTTTAGATAGTAATAGCAGTAATTTCTACCAAAAATATAAAAGTTTCTAGTTAATCAATAAATTTTATCGAATATCGTGAAGTTAGTTCTACTTAACGTTGCAGGTTTTGTTATTTTGGATTGTAGTTTAGCTCACCCTCAAACTGCTAGAAAGATTGTAATAACTCCTATTTTTTCTCTCAGTGTAGTGAATATTGTATTCAAAAAAAGTAATCTTTTTCCCAATTTATTTATATTATTTTAATTTAATTTAATTTTGTATTTGGCGATAAATATTTTTCACAAATTTCATGAAGCACTTAAAAATATTTCTAAAAACTATTAACAATTATTTAAAAAAAAATTATGTTTCATAAAAAAATTCAAAAAATTTACAATCATTAAATATTATTTTTGTATGTGTATTAAAAGTAATTTATTAAATAAATAATTAAACAATGATCAATAATCCGATCAATATTTTTTCTATTAGAAAAATAATCAATTCCAATTCGGAAACCTTTCATAAATATTTAGAAATACTTTATTTTCTGTCAATTTTAAAAAACTAAATAAAATATTTAAAAAATTTAAAATACAAAAACACTAATATGAAACATTATTTTCTAATTAATACAAATTTGTTGGGTTGAAAATATTCATAATAGTATCAGCACTGAAACTGTAATGTGTTTAATTATCGTAACTGCATTGTATCTCGATTGTCGGCCGACCGTTGATTTACAGTATTGAAACATCATTGTGTTTCAATACTGTTAATGTGTTGTATACCAGTGGTCTGCCGAGTATCGATTGACATTACTGCGACACCATTGACAACCAGTATCGATTCAATAATGTATGCCGATGGTCTTCCGGGGGTTACGCCAACGTCTGCCAGTGGTCCTGCGGACGCTCGGCGACAGTGCTGCCAAACCACCGGAATACAGTATGGATACAACACCGTAGACCAGCGGTCTTACGACCGTTGATGTACAGTACTGCTCCGAAGGTGCCCCGCGTTTCAATTCTGCAGTGTACCAGTACAGAAATCTGTACTGTGACAGGCGCATTTCGTTAATTCACTCCGGCGAACCACCGGATTTTCTGTATGGGCAGTCATCCGGACTGCGATAGCTACAGGCCGTTTCTCTTCCTAGGGAGTTTCAGAGAAATGGCATTATCTTCTCCCTCGTGACAAAAAATATCGTATGCACCATGGGAGTTGATAAAAAACTCAACTTCGCGATTTTAACGCTCGCCTCCGGCTCGGGTCGCAAGTTCCGCGACCAAATATACTATTATACTTCAAGGGAGTTTTTCCATCAATTCCCATGGTGCAAACGTCATGTTTCGACACGAGGGAGAAAATATAGCAATTTCTCTAAAACTCCCTAGCGAGAGAAATGTCGTTTCTCTCCCGGAGTGACGAAATATACAATTTCGGTTACGACTCAGTAGTCAGGACTAATTTTGGACTAAGTATTTGATTGTTGAGAAAAAACAAAAGAGAATCAATAATCAATTCACATCAATTTACTTATTATAATTTATTATTAAAGAATATAGTTGTTATTAACCACAACCTATTAATTATGCAGATAATGGAGGACATGCATTTGAATCGGGATACGAAGAACTTTCGACGAGTAAAGAATGTATGGCATAATGAATTTGTTCGGAATAGTATAAGGAATTTACTGGCATCGAAAAATGGTAACAAATATTTATATAATATTTGGCAAGATTATAGTGGTTTAAATAAAACACGAAAACTATAATTATCATTTACAGTTTAATAATGTTGGTATCTGAAAATTACAAGCAATGGTTTTAAATATCATACAACCATACACGGAGAGAAATGAAATAAAACTACAATTTTTCGAGTAGGTTGAGGACGTAAGAAGCCGTTTTAGATAGTAATAGCAGCAATTGGTACTAAAAATATGAAAGTTTTTAGTTATTCAATAAATTTTAACGAATTTTGTGAAGTTAGTTCTACTTTACCTTGCAGGAATCGTTATTTTGGATTGTAGTTTTGCTCACCCAAGCGCTTACGTCCTCAAACTGCTAGAAAGATTGTAATAACTCCTATTTTTTTTCTCAGTGTATTAAAATGAATGTAACACAACACTGGGAACCGTGGTGCACGCACTCTTCATCGAGGCCAAGATCCAAGTCATCAGTTTTGTTCTCAAAATTCAGTCTGTTATTGAATCTCACCTCAATTTACTAAAATGAAAGTAGTTGATCTGATCATAATTTAAAATTTATAAACATTAATTTACCTGAAATTCATTTTACATAATGGATATTTTCTATAATTTTTCATTTTATACAACTAAAAATACTCTCGACCAAAATTATAACTAAACGGAAAAAATGCCCAATTTGAAAAATATATAATACTCGGTTTCTCTAAAATGCCCTTGTAGCAGTAATTTCACTGAAACACGCTTAAAATTGCTGAAAATAAGTTGAAACTTATTGAAACGTACGTAAAAATGTTAATGAAAACGATTGAAAGGTTCCAATTTTAGCAGCATTTCAGCAATTTTCATTAGCAAACCTACCAGAATAAAATAAGAATGAAACAAGTAAAAAACTGCTGAAAGAATTTAAAAAACCTTAAAATCAACAATTTCATTTCTTTTCATGTTATTTCTTTTGCGATCGATTTCATTGGTTTTCATAACAATTTCAGTTTCAGAGTTTTAACACGATGTTTCAGTCTCCCTTGCATGCTAAAACCCGCTGAAACTTAATGAATATTTAGCTAATGCTGTTAGCATTGTTTTGTTCGTGTTCATCCCATTTCAACTATACCAGCTTCTGAAACACGATGAATCGTTCTGAAACTACGAAATATTCTAATGAAAATCATTGAAAATCCACTGAAACTTAATGAATTTCAGGATGTTTCATAGTATTTCAGAAGCTATTATAGCAGAAATGCTTACAGCAGTAGATAAATAATCATTAAGTTTCAGCGCGGGTTTCAGCGTACGAGTGCGACTTTGTCAGTGAAACACGCTAATGTACGCTACACGTACATCGTTTTTTTCATCCGTTTTTTATGGTTTTTATGTTTTCTATTATTTTCATGTTTTCTCAATATCGTGTTGAAACTCTACAACTGAAATTGTCATTAAAACTACTGCAATCGATAAGAAATGACAAATTGTTGATTTTACGGTTTTTCAGATTCTTTAAACAATTTTCAACATGTTTCATTCTTATTTCATTCCAGTAGGTTTGCTAATGAAAATTGCTGAAACGCTGCTAAAATTGAAACCTTTCAATCGTTTTCATTAACATTTCCTCGTATGTTTCATTAAGTCTCAATGCGGTTTTCAGCAACTTTCAGCGTGTTTCAGTGAAATTATTTCTACAAGGGTGCATTTTACATAATGTATAATTTTTCATTTTTTACAACTTCAATTATTCCCAAACTAAATTTTAACGAAACCGAGAAATTGTCAAAATTTGATATGTATAATTATTATAGTTATTTTCTCTAAAAAATATTTTACATAATGGACATTTTATGTAATTTTTCGTTGTATACAACCTCAACTATCCCCAACTGAAATTTTAATGAAACTGATAGATTGCCTAAATTTTGAAATGTATATTTTATTTCGTATAATTTTAAAACTTTACTATTTTAGATATTTGTCTAATGTTGCAAAAATATAAAGTAACTTTTTTGATGTAACTTTTGCAAAACTTTCATTTTGTACACTGATATTGTTATCTCACTCCAATGCATGTTCCATGCAGAAAAATTATACAAAATTTCCATGATGTAAAATGCATTTTAAAGAAACCGACAAATATATATTTATAAATCTAGGCAGTTTGTCCGTTTATTTATAATTTCGGTTGGGAGTATTTAGAGTTGTATAAAATGAAAGATTTATATTTTTTCGTATAATATCTCCATTATGTAAAATGAATTTTAGGTAAAATAATGTTTATAAATTTCCAAATTTTGTCAGTTGGCCGGTTTAGTCCAAACGTCGGATGAGAGTATCGACGGTTGGGTCGAAGAACCTGCCATCTCAGAAATAGCTTGAAAAACCTGCCATTTCAAATTGATGCTATCTAAATTCTTTATTAAATTAATTTTATGATGGTAATGATGGTCGTCCAGGATGTAAGAGAAAAACAATTCGTTTTTCTGATTTCATTATCGATTCTGTTAGTTTATTATTGGCAAATCCAATTTTAATTTAATTTAAACAGAACCGTCATCGCATTTCACATTTTGTGAATTTTATAACGATGAAAATAATTTTCGTTTAGGTGTGGATTTAGATTGTCCATAAAAATGAGTATATTTTTTTTTGTTTGCTGTAAATTAAATATTCAAAAATAAGTATTCTATTTTTTTACATGTCTATTTTTATTTATTAATTTTAAGGTTATTGTATTAAAATTTGATGTAAAACCATGAATCTGTAATAAAACAACTGAATTTCCATACATTTGTAGCAATTAAGCTTTTTTGTCCACAGTTTTTAGCATGATTACACTTTTTAAATGTAATTATAAAATTACAATACTATATTACAATAAATGGAAACTGACGAAAGTTTGAAGCATATGATAATATACAAAAACATTTTTTCCTTATTAATCTAGCACACACGATTACCAGCCCATAAATTACGTTAATTGTAAATAGTCAAGTTCCTAAAGATCTAAAAATCTCAGAACCCAAACGGCATCATGTCAGGGATAGAGTTGCCAGAAAAAAGGACAGATGACCCGTAGACCCGTTCAATTTACATTGTCTCCGGGTCAACTGTCCTTGTTTACTAACAACCCTTGTGGCAACTAGTGCATAGACATCTTTTGACGGCCACGACTGTCACTAACGTTTATTACGGATGATTTAAAGTCGAATGAGATACAAGGGACAAAACAAATATTTTTTTCATATTATTTTATATGCTTAATTATTTTAATTCTGTGTCTGTCGGCAATAAATGGATGTTACGGATGGTTAAAGTCGGATAGTGGATTAAGGGCAGATGTTAAGGCGCATGCTGCAACTGGGTTGCAAATAAAACCTCTTCCTTCTATCATAAACTACAAGATTATTCATTAACAAGTCTTATTCTAATACAATAGTTTCTGGAGGTTTACTTGAGATGTAATTTTATATTTTCGTAGTATTATTACTTACGCTATTATCCGGCCCTATGTTATTGACGCTACCGATATTTGAACTGTTATTAACTACGTTCCTAGCATTTACGCGAATGTTTTTATTTTTGTTTTAACTTCTTGCATTTCTTAATAAAACCCCTAAATATACGAGCTCCCTAACTTGTGAGACCAATTCCTCGTCCGAAACGTTCACGGACAAGGAGGTAAGAGCGTTAGACAGCTCTTCTTACTTATTCACTAAAACAAATCATCACTCGTTAATTTATTTGCCTGGCAGCATACTTCGTGATGCATAAGTGTCCACTTGAATTCGTTCCGGTGTGGAAGCGAATTTAGTGAAAAAATTATACAAGAGAAGCGTATCTTTAGTCAAATGCAATTTTTACTTGAACCCTTGAGGGGAGGTACCTGTGCAAAATCAACCTCCCTAGGAATTGATGAAAATTTATGAAAGTTTGATGATTTATGTAAATTTTAATGGAGATCATGCCTACATAAACGAAATTTCAATCAAGTCAATATTTTTATAGGTTAGGTACTCTAACTTGGATAGTTTTCGGAATTTCGAAAAACCGATACGTACAACTGTCAAAATTGATCCAAATCGTCCATTAAAAAATGTGCAAACCAAAAATATTGAGAATTGTAGGAGGAGTAGGGTTTTGAAAAAAAAAGATATCGATATTTCGCCGAAAAACACTATTATGCGTCCATTTATTTTCAGAAAAATGCTTTATAATTGTTTTTATTTCATTCAAAACATTCTGTGTATATCTCTTTTAAACAACGGCTCCAAATAATACTGTGCAGGCATTCGTTAGCGTTCTGGGTAAGGCATTGACTGCATCGTACCAACAATGCTTCAGCAGTTAGCTTTTCGTAAAGCGGCAAGATTTTTTCAAAGCACATCTTATTGAGCGGTGTTTTGACATGTTTCTTGTGAGGTCCAGCAGCTTTTCCACTAGCGAGAGCTGCGTTATAAAAACACCACGACGAAACACCAGAGGGACACCTATCGTGCATCGGTTCATCATCTGTTGAGGCCGCGTGATAAATAGACGCATAAATTGCATCTTTCATTGCCTGTGAAAGTTACATAATATTATACACAAATAATATTTAAACATAAAATACATTTGATCATCAATTTCTGTACCATGATATTTCCCTTGTTTCGGTATATGGCTTTCTTGTAATAATCGGCCAGCTTCCGTATCGTATCTTCTTTTAACTGACCGTACTTTCTTCCTCCAAGGGTAACTTTTCGTGCTTTCAACAACTGTCGTCAATCCGTGATAGAGCCTAAATCAATCGTGAAAATTAAAATAAATATGGCGAGAATTTGAACATCTGAGACTTACCTTTTGCCGACATGATTGATGCATTCTTCTTTTGTAATTTCATATTCAGTTCCGTATATATTTAGATTTGAAAGGTGGTTGAATGACTTTGAATCCCCATCAGACAGCATCGTTGTGTATCTGAACCCAAGTTCCTCAGATCTCCTCCAAATTTTTTCAGCAACAGTAATTTCCATGGCACTTGACGAGCCTTTGTGGTCGATGTCGCATTGATGGTTTAGTAACCAAGACCGGTACTCTTCAGTATCTTCACCAATCTTGGCAGCGGCCGTTGTGCACGTTTGACAAAACTTTGACGCGATATCGAAATCTAAGACAAATCCACTCTTCAAATCGATGACCGAACCAAATCCGTGCTTTGATTTGTACCCTCGCGTAGGCCATGAACCGTCGTAACTGACACTAATATTCACAACCTTCGCTGTATCAGTGTCATCGTTCCTTGTTTCTTCGGTTTTCTGGTCATCGTCTGTCGTTTCTTCATTTTCCTGTTCAATCAAAACTATTTCATTTCTTTCTAAACCGTTCGGCGCTTCCCCACCCTGATCCTGCTGAGCACCGGCGAATTCATCGTCATGCAGTTGTTTCACCAAGGATCTGCATTCATTTAGAATGCCGGCTGCAGTTTTTCGACTGCATTCGTAACATTCTCTTGCAGCCGCTGAAATGTTGATAGCGAAAACGGACGCATGTTCAAAATCATCGAAAAATACTGGACGGCGTTGTATCCTTTTCCCATGTACACAACCGTTGATTAATATCGTACGGAGATTTCGCGTCGTTATGGATTTTCTTTGACGTCAAAATCGTTGACTTTTCCTCACTCAACCCTTGTGAAACGCAATCTTCACACCGCAACGATATTTTTCGAGCAAATCCGTGACATTCATCGTTCAGACAAAAATTCAACAAATTTCCGTCGCAATCAGCGCATTTCAATTTAGCCAGTAGAGGTGCCAGCTGGTTGAAATCAATGAAAACGTATTCCGTCTCATTGCTAATTTCTGACTTCTTATGATCCAGAGTATCAAATTTTTTTCTCAGGCGAAAACTCCTTCCTTCTTCAGGAAATCTGAAGAATCTTTCTTCTACTTCTAATGCAGAATCGCTCATGTCTTGCTCTGATGCAGAATGATGCGTATCGCCTTCACTGCTTTTATCTGGATCAGCTTGGCACTTCCTCTTTTTCCATCTGTTTGCCATAAGTTTTTTGTAAAGCTCACCACTTCTTTGACGTGGCATCTGATAATACAAGAATGCACTTTATAATAAATCTCCCTATATATATTAAAAGACTATGTAATATACAAAAATATATCTTACCTTTTCGTTGAAACGTGTGGTTTTTTGTACACTCAAGACAGTACTGCTGCTATTTACGTCAAAAACTTCCTTATCTTGTCTAGTATCGCGTTTGTTTTTATTTTGAAACGTTTCGAACGCTCATTTCGTGAACGTTATCCAGGAAAAAATTTTACATATTCAAAAATTTTATCAAGCGCTTTTTTAGTAATAAATTAAGAAAAAAATAAAATAAATAAATAATAAATAAAATAAATAAAGAAATAGTAACTGAAGAAGAGGGTATTTCGTATGGTGCAGGAATGTTTTGAATGAAATAAAAACAATTATAAAGCATTTTTCTGAAAATAAATGGACGCATAATAGTGTTTTTCGGCGAAATATCGATATCTTTTTTTTCAAAACCCTACTCCTCCTACAATTCTCAATATTTTTGGTTTGCACATTTTTTAATGGACGATTTGGATCAATTTTGACAGTTGCAC
>JABFQH010000098.1:0-10979 GCA_022816965.1 Tanaodytes sp. ZL-2020 | reverse complement strand
CATTTATATAATCACCAATAGGGTATCAAATAAAATTCATTCATGTCACTGAAACATCCATCAATAAAATGATCATGAAGGAGTTTTAATTTATTTCAGAAAGTAATCAGAAATATAAATCAATCGTTACCTGTAAAGCAATGGTGACCGCCGTGATGCAGACCTGCGACGTCGGGCTGATATACTTGGGCCTGACGGATGGATCAGCGGCAAAGATCCGATGGATCCGGTTGTTCTTGATCAGTAAGGCCCCGTAGATGGCGCTGAAGGAGACACCGACGCCAAACCTCTGCATGATGCAAATCACCGGGCTGGGCTTGAGCAGCAAAACGAAGGTGTTGGTGTACGAGACCAAGACCCCCGCGAGCATGATCATGGAGAGCTCGCGGCCGGACGCTTTGACCAACGGGGTCTCGCGGTAATGGAACATAAGCCCGGCGACCATGAGCGTCAACAGGATTCCGATACAGGATAGCACGACTGGCGCGATCGCGTACCAACTGCTCCACCTGATATGCTCGATTGGCAGCTTGTAGCAGCCCTTTTTGTCCGCGTGGGGCCACGATCCGCTGCCGCAGTCTTTGCACGTCGTGTCGTTGTACACGTACTCGTAGTCCTCGCATCGGTCGCACACCCAGCAACAAGTGTCGCCCTGTTGCTTTTTTATCATACCTGCCGCGCAGGGCAGCGAGCACGCGGACACCGGAGCTATTTTCTCGCTGCGGCTCCAAACCATCTCTGAATCGTCTATCGCGAGCTTCGAATTCAGCCATTGGCCGACCTCCTGTAACAGATCCCAGCAGTTCGGAATTGTTTAATTATTTGTCATAATTATGCTTAACCGAAGGGAAAAATACTCGAGTTAAATGAAGGAACGTTAATGTCACCGTACCAAGAAAAAATGATAAACTGAAAATAAATACACTCGGAAAGAACCTGCGATTGGTTAGAGGATGGCTCTTGAATTTCATAAATCATAACAAAAAGGAGAAATAAATATTTTGTTAGTTTTTAGTTCAGTATGTAAACAAAGGTCAATATATTCGGTGTTATGATTAGTTTACGTAAATAGTTTTGTTTACATACTGAATCAAATGTTTTTTGTTTTTTTTTAAGAGGGGATAGTAGTTTGAAAAAAATGTGTACTACTGTTTTTTTTATGCATTTTTTGATGATTTTTTTTTTCGGCAAACATTGAACTTGAAATGATGGGGTTTCAGCAAACAAAAGGGCAAATTTAGAGGTTTCAGCATGAATTTGATTGGATGAATTTACTTATAACTCAGAGCCCTTGATGGCGCTTTAGCGGGGCACTTTTACAAGTAAAGGTGGATTCAGTGTTTTTTTTTCGCGCGTAAACGCGTACGCGTAAATTTAGTTCGCGTAAATGTTTAATTTGCGCTATTTATTTTGCGTGAAAAATATTTATTTGAATGTTTTTAAATATTCTATGAATTATTTTAAATTCAGGGAAAAGTTTCTCGGTCAAAATGCAATAAAAATTTCGAAAAATTTTAAAACAATTGATGTGAAATGTTGAAGATTTTTTGTTCAAAAATATACACATTTTTTAATTAAAAAAATACTAGATAAATAAAGACATTAATATTGAAAATTATGAGTTGGCGATTTAAGTTGTTCTCATTTATTGCTAAACAAACATTCTTATTAAAAGAAATTGAACTTGCAAAATCAAAATCAACTCGGAAAAATATGAGCTGGTGATTTGAGTTAGTCCAAAATAGTAAGCTCCATCCCCTTTATTAAAAACCAACCCCTGATTATTTTTTATTGATAAACCAACTTTCTCATTGATAAAAATTGAACTTGTAAAGTCAGAATCAACTCTTAAAATAATGAGCTGGCGATTGAATTAAGTCCCGAATTATGAGCTCCATCCCCTTTGTTAAAAACCAACCCCTAATTACTAATTATTAACAAAAAACTTTCTCATTCATACGAATTCAACTTGGATAAACAAAATCAACTCATGATTGAAGAGACATGAAGATTATGAGCTGGCGATCTATATTGGTCCCAAATTTTACGCTCCATCCCCTTTGTTGTAAATAAACCCCTGAATATTATTCATTGGTAAAAAAACTTTCTTAATCATAAAAATTGAACTTGCATAATCCGAATCAACTCAGAAGATTTTGAGCTCGCGATTTATGTTGGACATAAAACATCCCTATAGACAAGAAAATCGAAAATAACGATCAGAATGGACCCAAAAAATTATGAGCTAAAGGATAAATTTGGTCTCTACTTTTGAGCTCCTTTCTTTTTGTTTAATATCAATCCCTGATAATTATTGATGAAAATGTTTCTTATGAAGGTAGGATAGTAGTATTTAAAACATGTTTACTTGTTTCTTTTTTGCACTCTTTGATGAACTTTGCTCTCAGCAAATGTTGAAAACAGAATGGTCGAGTTTTTAGCAAAGGAAAGACCACATTTTGTTCTTGAAGCATGAATTTTATTTCATAAGTAAGCATGGAATACAGGCTGCAAGACGGCGCCTTATCAGGTCAATTTCTAAAGTAAGGGTTTTGACGCACCATGCATTGTTGAAAATTCACTCATTCAAAACTGAAAATACAAAAAATAAATAATATGTATATTAAATTTTGTAAACCCTGAAGCATGTTTTTTTCCATTTTTTGATTCGACAAAAAATCGTGGCCGTTTAAATTTCAAGTTGTCAATTGAGGATAAAAGTTTTCGAATGGAAATTGCTCAAAAAAAAGTTTATTCAATTCTGATCGATAATTTTAATCTAATCTTATTTTTTATTTCAATATATGATTATTGTCAAGAGGTATGTTACTTGTCAATAAATAATATTCAGGGGATGGTTTTCAACAACGGGGATGGTGCTTTAAATTTAGGACCAACTTAAATCGCCAGCTCATATTTTTCCGAGTTGATTCTGATTATGCAAGTTCAATTTTTTTTATTAAGAATGTTTGTTTAACTATAAATTATAATCTAGGGTTGGTTTTCTACAAAGAGGATGGAGTTTAAAATTTCTGAACAACTTAAATCGCCACCTCATAATTTTAGATATTAATTTCTTTATTTATCTAGTATTTTTTTAATTTAAAAATGTGTATATTTTTGAAAAAAAAATCTTCAACATTTCACATCAACCTTTTTTATTTTAAAAATGTTCCGCAATTTTTATTGCATTTTGCCCGAAAAACTTTTCCCTGAATTTAAAATAATTCATAGAATATTGAAAAACATTCAAATAAATATAGTTTACGCGAACTAAATTAACGCGTCCGCGTACGCGTTTACGCGCGAAAAAAAAAACACTGAATCCACCTTTATGTGAACTCGCAGTGTTCGCGTTTCATTTTAGCCCCGATCGTCGTGGCATTATTATCAGACCCCGATTTTCTCCGACAGTTTGTCTGAAACTTTGGCCGTTTGAGCAAACGGTCTGACGCTCGAAGGCGCCCCTGGCTGTGCTGCCAGATTTTATAACTCTGTCTCTCTCCCACAAAGTCCCCGCGGCAAAAGTGAATGGGGGGACGAAATTGAATAATGACAGCAATATTCAATCTGGCAGCACAGACCCCTGGTACAAGGAACACACTGTTTCAGCTTCAAAAATTTCAAACTTAATCAGTGTGTGTTATTTTTAACCGATAAAACATATTTGTGTGTGCTTTTTCCCACTATTTAATCGTTAATCATTACGTTCATACGTGATGAATCAGTCAGCTCATTTCCGCTTAATTATTGTTCATAATAAAATAAAATAGTCAATTTGTTTTGTTTTTTTCTATTTTTATTGAAAATGAGTCAACCATTTAGATTTTTCGAAAAATGTTTTAACATTTCTGTTGATTAAATATTATTGATAAAAAATGAAACTCATGTAATTGTTAATAACAATTAATAAAAAAACTCCTACAATTTGTTTAATAAGTTTAAGTAGGGGTATAATGATTTTTTAAACATATTTAAAACAAAAAATGATTATTGTTTATAACAATAAATGTTAACAAAATAAACTTCCCGAAAACACAGAACGTCCGAATCGAAAAGTTTTCCATAATAGTCGTATTTTGTTTCTAAATTGTCCTAGTGAATCAGTGATTATAATATAAATAAATTTCTTGAATTTCGAATCAGTATTACATAAAGCACCTGTGCTCGAATAATTTTTTCTATGCGCGTTTGTCGAACTTATCATTTTAACGTACTCGTTATAATCGTCGTCTGTCATAACCAGTTCGTCAGGTACTTTTTTGAACAATAACTCGAGTAAGCCCTTTGTTGCGGGATACTCATTATCTTCGATACGTATACTATTGTGATCGAAACTTACGTGTTTATTACCGATCATTAGGCCTTATACGAGATTACGGAATCCTAAAATTGTGACAAACTTTATGATTTTTTGCCTGCCCATACAAAAAATGCTTTAATATGATCTTGTTTTTCTAACGCAATATCATCGAAGATCATAAGCGAGTTTGGAGGTGCATTCTCGGGCCCAATGACTTGTTCGTGCGCATTAAACGAAAAATATTTAATATCTTTAGTCTGTTTGAGTAAATTGGCTAAAAATAGATATTTTGGTTGATTCAAAAACTTTGAATAAAGATAAATGTTTTCAAATGACAAACCGTTTGGGTCAACGATTAATGGTAATAATGCGTTAGTTTTACCTGAGTTTGACGGTCCACAAATAATTGCACGAATCGAGTTGGGTAATAATTTACCATGTCGTTCATTTTCTCGTTTGGTTTCAATAAAATCGTCAAAGTTACGTACACTTAAATTTGACTATTGTTTTCGGAAACGCATTCTGAGAGATGCGAATCAAAAATGATAATTAAGACGTGTGTTGAGTTCTCAAAACAAGATGTTGTGATGATAACATATCATGGCGAGAGTATTTTGAACGGCATTCTAAATCAATTATCCGTGGAATTACATTTACCCTGCTACCAGTATTGTGGGCCTGGTACAAAGTTGCAAAAAAGATTAGCGCGTGGTGACGAGGGAATCAATCCGTTGGACGCTGCATGCAAAAAACACGATATCGCGTATTCAAAAAATCGCGAAAATTTAACCGAACGACACAGTGCAGATAAAGTTTTGGAAAATCGTGCATTGCACAGAGTATTGTCAAAAGACGCAAATTTTGGCGAGAAAACTGCCGCATTCACGGTTTATAATACAATAAAACCTTAACAAAAAATGGGTATGGGTCTGGGCAAGACAAAAAAGAGGAAACAAAAAGGTCGAGGTCATAAAAAAATAGCGTTTAGGGCACTTGTAAACGAGGCAAAACGTTCGATACGGAAAAATCGGAAAAAGTTTGGTCCAGTAAAATCGGCACTTATTGGAGCAAGAAAAGTATTGAAAAATGCCGGTGGCCGTCGTAATATGCTTATACCACGGATTCTCCCCGTACCTACAAAATTTGGCGGTGTTTTACCATTTTTAGTGCCACGGGTTCTTTGATTGGCGGTGCAGCCAGGGGAGGTACAGTTATGAATAAAGTTTGTCTACGATTTTTGGCGCCATCTCTACTCGAACCCGCAGAAGTAGGCCGAGTTGTTTTAAGTGGATTCGAGACGTAATTCAAAATTCTTACGCCAGTACAATCAGTAAACGATTTACAAAGAATCTTTAAATAAATCTGATCTATATTTATCTATTTAAGATGACATTAATAATTAGGTGACTGATTTCATTGTTTTACCGACTGATGCAAGTTGTTTGGATACTTTCATTTTTCGATTTTAAATGTTCTCAAACTTTTTTCTTTTTTTCTCGTTGCTTATGTATATATTCTGTGTATAACACCAAGCGGGTATGAACAAATCCACCAATGATTTTTCAATGGCACATTGTAAAATAAAACTATGCGCTGGGATTCTTTATGGACAAATGTTAACAAAGTTTCTTTCAGTTGAATGTGTAAGAAATTTGTATTCATCCATTTCATCATATTCGCAGTGACATCGCTGAAAACTGTGTTAAAATTTGAACTGTTTAACATGGTCCAACAGTTGTTGCAATTCTTTAAGTCTTTATTTCCAGTGAGAGTGACTTCAATAACAGCTGCAGCATTATATTTGCCCAACAAAGTGTCGTCGCATAAGTTATACACATTAGAAGCGGAATTCATTCTTTGAGATGCATTTTTCCACTTATCAAAATCTTCGTCGGAGTTCATAATCAGGTCAGTCAAGTCAGAGAGGAGATCATCATGAAGATCAGTTTCGCAGTTACCACCTATTACTTTTGGAGAACTCATATTGTTGATTTGTAATGTTTTAAATATTCCTTCAAACTGTTTGCACGTGGGGCTTGTATTTGTTACTCCAACAGATCGAACTTGACCAAAATAATTTTCAAGAGGATCTTGGTTTAAGTAGCGCCCACTTAATCGTTCAAACCCAAGCGCAGAACATTTTTTCCAAATTCCTTGAAAGCCCTCGATGGTGATGATCCAATTTTTCAAATTTGGACTTCGATTATTGATGCGAGCTCGAGCTAAGGAAAATGTTGCACAGTCATCAATTTCCAAAAACTGCATATTTTTTAATTCTTTTTTGGCATCGAGCAAAAATTTATGGTGGTAACTGTCTTGGGTAATGACGCATCTAAACGGAGCATTGGCATCTTGTTGTTCACTACCATTACAACTGTCCATTAGATCATTGAAAAATTTCAATACCCAACTCAATTGATTAGCTGCAGTTGAATCGATGTCCGTTTTCTCGCCGATACTTTCTTTCAGTTCTATACATTAACAAAATGACGAGCTAATGTTAATTGTTTGTTCTTCCAAAGAACAACTTCTTCGAAGTTATAAGTCGTCAACTAAAAAAATAAGCTCATATACACTAATCTAAAAGTGACTTGACTCTTATAAATTTACAGAATGGGAACTATGAGATTTTTCTTTCTGAATTAACACGATAAAAAATTAACCGCTTTAATCGAGCATAACTAAATTTAAATTAGCTCAAACCCACTTGAAATTAGATTGAATCGATCCTCAGTTAATGGGATGTTTTGAAGTCAACGTTAAAGCAGGCGCTCACGGAATCAGTGCATTTACAAAAACTAAACCATGAAATATACAAAAACACCGTGACCAGAGGGACATTTTGTCAGCTTGGAAAATTGGCCTACTATATAAAAATCCTGTTTGGCACAAAGTTTTATTTATTTTTTATTAAGTTATATCGTCACGTATTTTTTATTTATAGTTTAATGTTGCAAGATTAGTGCAAGACAAAATGTGAACGTGGCGGCACATATTTATTTCATCTTTTTTTGAAAACAAAATACACTAAGCCTGCATTAGCGATCGGTTTTTACCATAACTTTAATTAATTTTTAGAATATTGAGTAAGAAAAAATATGGGATAATTTGTCTTGTTGATTTAGATGAAATATAGCTATATATTTCTATACCTAAAATTTCGCTAACAGATTGTATGTATGATGCAACCTTTGAACTGAAGACTTGAACCGCGTATTTGACTTTCAGTTTTGGACGTACATTTCTCTTCACATGTTCGTCCTTCAAAAACCATAATGACCTAATTATTCCACTCCGCTGCTTATCATCCTCGTACAATTTATCCAGCGTATCCCATCTAACTACAAAATTTTCTTCTTCACCAATACGTGCTTGCAATGCATTGTTGTTCATAAGCATGTTCCGCGTACATTTTATTAGGTGACAATAATCAAACAAAGGGTGTACTGCAGTATCATCAACCTGAATAACGTCTCCTAAAAAAATTTAAATATGTATTACTTTCTGGGTATATTTCACATAAAAAGAGTTTATACGTACCAATAAAAAAATATTACAATAAAGAATATTAGAAAACATAATTATTATTGGAGCATAGCCGATTGAACCAGATAGCCCCAGTGTAGATACAGATTCACTGAAGAACGCACTGCAAAAATAGGTTTCGTATACCGAGACTCCAAAAGTGTTTTACCACGTTAAATCAAATAGGTTACGCTGAAGACAATCAATGTGTCTTATTTTTCATCCATTTGAATTAACGTAGAAGACACATTAAGTTTATTGAATAAAGACACCTATTTTTGCAGTGCAACGGCTGAATTTGTTTCATAATACATCACAATCTAACTTCATTTGTAGGTCTATTACGTGGACTTTTTGAAAAGCGTTCATCTATGATCATTTATTGCCTCCAGACGTTAGTGCAAGGCATAATTTGTAACTAAGTCAAGAAGAAGTTTCAAGCAAATGCAAAAAATTTGAAAAATAATAACTGTCCCCAATAATATGAAAAATAACAAAAAAATTAAATATTTTCCAGTATTTCTATGAAAGCTTATGACAATTTAAAAATCATTATTCTAATGATTAAAATGGATTTCATTCGATTATTTTAATGTTCATTGTTTGTGGTAAATAGGTCTAGTTGTAATCAAATCTGGACTTAGTATTATGTCCATGACATAGACCTAGAATTGTGTACTACTGCATCTCGGTTTTTGTACATCTCTGGAGCTAGGATAAGACAAACATATTAAACCAACTGTGGAACTAGAACTAAATGAAGGCTATACTGTAGTCCCCATAACATTGGGAATATCTGGAGCACCAGGTATGGTTCAATGGGAAGCACTTAAAAATGAGCAAAGTTCGTGATTTCGAGTAATGAGATTTCCCAATTATGCATATAAAAGTTAAAAAAGAATTTTATGCTTATGTCAATTGTAGTAAAATTAAACAATATTATAATTAAAAAGTATAAAGTATCGAAGTAGAAGCATGAAATCAATAAAAAAACAGCATAAACTATACGGTATTAAATAAAACATATTGATTGCTTACGTACGTTCGGGTAGTCCAGCTTTTGATCTCAAAATGTTTGATTCTTTCATTAACTGTGTGATTGCAGTCACATGAGTACTACCTTGGTCACAAATTGTACCAACAACAATGAAGCCAATCGATGTCAGTTGACGTATTATACGTTTGATAGAACTTTTAAGTTGAGGCACAGATATCGTTCCTTTGCAAAATCCATATTCTAGAGCCATTTTGGATCCTGTATATAATTCTCGAATAAAGAAAACTGTACCATGGTCAGAAATGAGGCCTGACCTAGAACTTTCATATGTAGTGCAAGACTGCGTGGAATCCTTTAATTCAGTTAATCCAAAGTCTTGCATGCCAATGATCATGCTATTCTGACCCACGTCCAAATGAGGCTGAAGCGCTAATTCATCCCACATGAGTACAATAACTTTTTGTCGATCATCATGCAACTTAGAGACTTTATTTTTCAACAAATTATTGTTTAAGGTGTTACAGCCAGGACGCAAGGCCACTTTTCCTTGCAATTCGAGGAGATGATTTTCGGCTGGCAATGTTAGAAACATTCTTAGATATTTGTAACACTTAGGTGACACTTTCATTATTGATCAAGCTAAAACTTTCTCTTGAATTGAATATCGACGACCCTGTTAGGTATTTGATTAAGATTAAGTTACTGTTTAAAACTTCTGTTATTGAGTATGGATCCTGTAAGGAAAAGATATTCCACGAATATTATAAGTAGAGTCAGGATTATATGCAAAATGGATTATTCCTTTTTTTTCAGGTGAAATATAAACTCATTCTACAATTAAAATATAAATTCCCCATGTTTTGGAAAAAAACTGCAATGGTTAGTCCATCATATCATTGTCTAGAAATGTTATTTTCAAATTAGTTTTCAAATAGTGTTTTACATATAATCCGCATTCTAATTATAAGAAATGTATGGAATATTATATTTCTTAAACATGAATTTGTCCTTCTATAATTATGAATTAATATATTTATGAAATTTCCCAGTATAAAAATGTGCATCTTTTCTTCCACAAGATATCACACTGTTTGTTGGCAACTCAGGCCTTTTAATATTAAATGATGATGATGACCGAATATTTATTTGGCGGGTTTAATTTTAGGTAATATAGTTTACGTACGGTATTTCTCCGCGTAATATTTTATTTTAGTTTTATCTGTTAGGTTTAAAAGATTTAAATTATTTTATTAGAAATAATCTTTAGTTGTTTTTGAGATCAGACGCCGATCTTCCGCGTTTCCCCTCAATTGGCACAACACATACCACCGGTTCTCTACTCGTGCAAAGTTAATTTACGAGATGTTACAATTTTAAATTCTATAAATTCCCGATAATTTTATGGTCTAACGCAGACCACGCGACCACGTTTATGATGCACACTGTTCCCAATTGAACAGGTCTATCTAACGGAATAATACAGCAGCAACACACTGACTGTATCACGATAATGCCCTTAGAAGGGCATGTAAATTATAGGAATTCAGGATTGGGTATCAGGACGTTTGGTAAAATACAGCAGAAAACTGGTGGGAGCGTGGCATGAAAGAAGAAACAATGCAGAGCTATGGAACCAAGTTTTTATTCACCAAATTTGCCCCCAACCAGCCCAAGAATGTTCGCCAACATATGATATCAATTGATGTAATATCACTTTTCACTAATGTGACTGAAACAAAAATTATAAATTCAATAACTGAAAATTATCGCCATATTAAACAATATTTCAACACAAATTTCAATCTTCCATTACAACAATTAATACAAATTATAGACTTCATTTTCGATAAGACATATTTTTCTATCAATAATACCTTTTCTAAATAAATAAAAGGATGCCCTATGGATAGCATCATATTACCAATTTTTACAGATATGGGAATGAGAGTCTTAGAAGAATATGTTTTCTCAAAAACAAAGTATATTAAATATTATAATAGATATGTTGACGATATTTTTGTATTATACCTAGAGAGAAATTGAATGATATCTTAAATATATTCAATAGTTTTGATGAAATTTTGAAATTTACATATGGAATTAAAAACAATTAACAACAAAATTTATAAATATCAATATCATTAGGACAAATGG
>JABFQH010000097.1:0-11125 GCA_022816965.1 Tanaodytes sp. ZL-2020 | reverse complement strand
CGTTTAATTGTTTCTCGCTTGTCGCGGGATCGCACTTTGAGACGGATCAAAACAGTACTGCCAACTTATACTTACTTTATTATTTAACTTCCGGGAACGAATCAATCGTGTTGGGTGTACATTATTTTTAAAAATTATTATACTTTTGTTGGGCTGGTATACTTTCTATACTGTTTCATGTATGGGGAAATTCAAACGTTAGGCTATATTCACACCTATAGTTCAATCCGTTCAATCAAAAATTAATAGCTTGCGGAGGGTAGGTGGGAACGGAGCGTAAACATATTGTGTATGTTAATGACAAATAGTCAAATTGAGTTAAATGTGCACTGTTAATGACGGGTACGTAGTTCTATGAACAAATAATTAAAAATTATAGTTTCTTATACCTACGAATTTTACTCTGACCTGTCAATGCGACGAATTGTGTAAAAAAAAACAGCTGTTTGGAAAGATTCACAATTTTGTAACATGAACATGCCATTTACTAAATTTATTTAATTTTTTTTTAAATAATGAAAGAATGTTTTTTTTGCCAAGTCTTGATTAATTTTCAACTCTGTTTCATTTGATTTATAACACATAACCTCAAACTAATAATTACAAATTTCAATAAGAATCATTTTCTCAATGTAAACCTCTCGATTCGAGCCAGGTGAAAATAAAATTCATACGAAAGTACATAGTATCGTACATAGCGAAATTTGAAGTACTTGTCTAATATATATCATATTTATGGATGTGTCTATTCGCACCTTAAAACTGGAAACCCGAAACCGGAAAACCCGAAAAACCCGAAAATACGAAACCCGAATATTGAATAAACCGGACACCCGAAAAACAGCGTTGCCGCGTTCGAATAATTATTTATTACACCCGAGATATTGATCAATAAACCAGAAACGCCAATTTCGGATAACATAACCAAAATTCTGATTATCAATTGACATTTCTGTTAGAAATCTGCAAAATGTGATTGTACCGACATCTCCAGCCAATTTAATTTTCATAATAGCGCCAAATTTAAAATAACTCAAACTTCGTTAATTTGTTATCGATTCATTCATTTTGTTTTAATACATTGATTTCATTTTTTATTCATTATAAATATAAAATTGCACTATTTAAATAATTAAATATATTTTAAAAAATGCAAAATTCAATTAAATAACATTTATATTAGATTTTATATTTTCACAATTTTCTTAGCTGCCCCAGTTCATTCATTCCTTATTGTTTTTGAGTTAATTTATTCAGAAAATCATGTTCACATTATTACAATAATAACTAATAAAATCATTTTGTATTATAATATAAAACTTTTGTCGATCACTTACAATGTTTCGTTAATACAAACTGGAAATAAATTAAGTACAATTTCTAAATTAATTAAAAATTCCGCCATATTAGACTGTAATCAAAAAATGACAATATTTAATGTAATAATATTGATTATAAAATTGATACACTTGATTTATAAGTTACTCTCTGCGTTTTTTCGACGTACCTTGTGCACTAGTCATCTCTAGTTTTCTTTTACGCACATACGTGTCAAATGCACGACTCGGTCTACCTTTAACTACGATCGGTTTAGGAAATTCCAATTCTTTTCCATTCAATTTATTGATGTTTTCGATATTACCTTTTTCAGACAAACATTCCGTTAGATTAACTTGTTTATTTTCTCGCCAATAATTTTCTATTGCTTTTAAAACATTCAATTTTTCTTCATTCGGTTTTTTGAAACTGAATAAGTCATCAAGTACAGATTTTAATTTTTTATGTCTAACGGAAAGATCATCATCTGAAGTAAGATTATTAATTGGTTCGATATTTTCATCAACTGAAACTGCTTTTCTACTTTTCCACAAGGTCAAAAATGTTGACAAAACTTCAAATCTACTTTTGTACGTTGAACCTGTGGACAAACTGCCAACAATGAATAAAATATTATTTAATGTACCTTTGATTTCCCTAATAATTTTATCGTTACATGTGCCACTAATTTCTAAAATCTTAGCATTCTGGATACTATTCAATTCAAGATTCTGTTCATTAATAATTCCTTTTAGCGCGTGTGACTTTTTCCACTTATTACCGATCAACGTTTCGGAAAATATTGGTTTGTTATAAAATTTTCTCGTAAAGAAAATGTGTTTACACGGGAGCAACGCTGAAGTGTTGTGGCGACGTTCACATTTTTCCAATCCTGAGGTTATTGTTGAATCATTGCATCGAATGGAACATTCATACTTGAATGGATTACTACTTGTAATGGTTATAAATTTCGAAGACTCTAGTTCTGAAGTAATATAATCAAATGCTTTGTTAGTAACGTAATGAGAAAACTTTTGCAGAGAATCTTCGAGGTTACATTTAGATTTAATAAAATTTTTAGCTGTTGTTGCATTCCGTTCAATATTCTGAGATTTCAGAAAAATTAAAAATTTGTTGAAATAATTTGTAATCGAACTATGTTTAGGAATAACTTGTTTAATTTTGGCATTTATTGACTCTAGACGATTATTGGTAATATTTAGATAGTTTTCATCGTTCATGAATCCGACGACCCATTCTTCACGGATATTGTGCCAGTTTTCTTTGAAATAGTTTATAACTTGTTTAGGGCTTCTTTACAAAATTCTTCGTATATTTTGTCATAGATAGAACTTGATTTCGCGTATGCAAGTTTTTGAAGGTACTTTAACGATAAGTCCCGTTCATTTGCTGTGATTTTCAGCTTTTCGGCTGTTATTTGCCTCTGAAAAATTTGTAAGCTATGAAACAAACAAATAATGTAATTCACTTTAGGAAAGACATCTTTTAAAAGCGCTCTTTGATTTCGGCCTTTATCCGTTACGATATTCTTTATTCTGTTGCAAGCGGAAAGATTACGCTTTTTAAATGTTTCAAAAAACCATTTTAATGTGCCGGCATCTTCGCTCTCTAACAAACCAACTGCAACTATTCTAGTGCCGCCATCAGAGTCTTCTACCGCAATTATCATCGTGGTAAAATTTTGGTTTGTTAGTTTATAAGTGCCATCGATAAATAATACTTCTGGCCACAATTCCAGGGTTTGACTCATACCTGGAGTCGTGAAATACACCCCTTTAAATTTATTACCATAGTTCAAGATTTCATTATCCGCGCCTGAAATAAAAGAAGAATTAACTTTATTGAACTTATAAGAAATTAATATATTTATGGGCACTCTTCATTTATCATTTGAAACAAGTCATTATACTCAGGAAAATATACTATAAGAATCATGTTTAAAAAGTCAACTAGGAATATTTTTAGCATAAAAAAAATAAAAATTATTTCTATAAAAGTGAAAAAAATTAAAAGTTTTACCAGCAAAAATAATTAATAAAAGAAAGTACATTTTTAAATTGTAATTTAAACTACTGGTAAAACCTGTAAACAGAAACAGTATTTACAGTACAATAGTATTTATTTGTATCTAATGTCTGTGATATATAACATTTTTTTTTTTCGGAAAATGTTTAAAAATGTAAAAAAAAATATAAATTATAACGTAAATCGTTTATCCATCGTTGGAACATGTTGGTCCATGCGAAAATAAATATTTATCCCTTTTATTTCAAAGAAAATAGTAACGAAATCAATTTCTGCGAGCCAGGTTCACGCTTTCTAAAAATCGAGGTTGAGTTTTTTGATCAACTCCCTTGGTGCATATGATATTTTTTGTCCCGAAGGGGAGAAAACGCCATTTAAAATTTAATACCAACCAGCATCTCGAAGAATTTTTTTCATTTCGGTAACATTATTTGCAGTTATGCAATTGTACTTTTGCTGAATGTTTGACAGGTCTTTTGAGGTAATTTGAATACCCTTAGCATCAAAAATATCTGTTTGCAGCAATCTTTTGTTGCAATTTAATTTCAAGTCGCGGACTGTTTTTGCTTTGGTTTCATCAGATAATCTTCGATTTAATGATATCATTTGGTAAATTTGCTGCAAAAAAAATTTATTTATTACTTAGCATAAAAATTAGAAAAAGAATTAGATGAAATAGAAACTAGGATGAAATTGTTTGTAGTCATCAAAACATAGTTTAGTATTCTTTTTTTATATTTTAGTGTTATTGTAAAAAAAATATTCAAAACTTCAAATCAAGTTACTGAATTAATTTTTTTTTTAAATTAAGATGATTATATTGTGAAAAAAAATAAACAACATTTTATTTAATACTGAAATAATAAGTATGAGTATAATTATTATAGAATTTATACAAGTGTAAATATGTTTTGTAAAGGTCATAAAATTTTCTCCTAGCTCATATATTCATTAGTTATTTTAATAAGCTATTAAAATATTAAATTATAATTCACCTCTGAGTTGTCATGATTCGTATGCTGTAAATTAATTTTCTTGACAATCAGCAAAGTATTTTTTCTATTCAAGCGTACTTTTACAAACGCTTGACACCCTTTTTTACAAGTGCTGTAAGAATAACATGATTTCAGTGGTCATTTTGTAATTGCTAACGTGTATTAACAGCGAACACACTAATGCTTTGATTTTTAGAATTAAAAATCAGTATTAAATAATTTTCAATTTTAAATGAAATCATGATTTAAAAAAAAATATTACCTGGAAGTTCGTATCCCAGTCGCTATACTTTCATGATTGCTTTCCCCAAAATAGCAAGCATAATGTACAAAATAATACGGAAATTTATCCGCTGGAATCTTTCGATGTATACCTTGTTTATTTTGACTAGAGGTGCTTTTATGTACCACAAAGTTCTGTTTCCTTTCATTTTGATACAACTTGAACAGCTTTTCAAAACTTGTAAAATTATCAAAAACCATTCCTTTCGTAAGAACGACCATCTAAAGTGATAAACTAGTATTAGATGACTGATTAATATTTTGATTTCCCTCTTAATTGGATTTTTATTAAAAATTAGTTACTTTTGAAATTCCAATCGTCTAACCATTTTTAAAAGAACATATTTTTAAATAAATATTTAAAGACCATTATTTAAAATTTAATTAAAGCCACAATTATGAGGCAATATTTTATTTTAAAGGATAAAAAAGAACAATTTTTTTCATTATATTTATATTATAAACATAATTATTTAAATTATATTTATTTTATTCAATTATATTATAATTGATTATTTATAATAATTTTTTAATTAATAATAATTTATTAAGTTTGTTTTTTAATCATAAATATAAGTAAATATAAATAATGTTTCAACCCAACAAAGTAGAGTTCTGACAACTGAGTGACATTCTCGGAATTCCACTTTTTTCTCTGCACATTTCTCAGAAAAATCCAAATAGTAGCTAATTAATTATATCTTGCAAAAATTACATTGAACAAATACTTACACTGAATTATAATTTAAATATATTCATTGATTATATATTTATAATTGCACTTTTTCGTTCACTGTTACTGTTAAAAGCGCCACCGTTAACGCGAAAATTAAGAAATGATTGATCATTGGTTAAAAGAGCGACTGTCAACTGTTCCGAAACTGTTCGCAACATTATTACACAGTCAGACACGTAGCAGCCATAACAAGAGAAACTGCTCAATTGATAATTAATTACTCTACACGCTTGATATAAAGGATATTATCATTATCATTATATTTAAATTATTATATATTTTATTTAATTAATTGTATTATTACAATCACTGAAAATCTAAGGAGATTAAGATTGAAAAAGTAAGTAAATACATCATTTTAATTCAGATATCTAGCAAGTGTTTTCAAATTCAAATTAGAAATTTAGAATCATGGAATATTTAGAAATATTCTTAATAAATTCAACATTTATTGAAAAAGGAGGTAATGTCATTATAAAAAATCTTTTTTTTTTTTCAACTATTTTCTTTAAAAATCTATTGGATGTTTTGACATTTTTTTGCATGATACATTATCCATCTACGCATATTATCAAATGTTTCAATGAAATGATTTTTATAAAAATATATTTTTGTGTAATGTGCATTTCAATATAATTTAAGTCAATTTCAGATGTCCGAGAAAAAATTTGAAGAAGGGTGTACTTTTGCAACCGATGATGAACTTGTAAATGCGGTTGGCGAGTATTGTAAAGAATACAAGATTGAATTGAAAAAGTGTAGAACAAGTTCGTTCGAATCTTCCAAAGTCAAAAGACCACCTGAATGTACATTATCGTTGTGCAGTTTGCAATACCATTGCATATCAAGCAAATTGGGAAAAAATCCTAAGTAAGTTGATCCAAACAAATTATTATAATTATTCTTATTTTTGTTCTAGTTATTGCAGTTTTTATATCAAACTTATAATTTTTAAATAATTTCAAAAAACCGTGAAATTTTTTTTATTAAAATTATTACTCCTTATAGCCATACATATATATCTGTGGCTTTGAGGAAAAACCAGTTATCGGACTTTTTGGTGGAACAACTATTCGCTATTTTCTACCATTTCTGAGTATATACAAGAAATTCTGATAACTGTTTGATATTCTATAAACTAATATAAACCATATAGAACAATTTCGGTATAAACAAAGTTGGCACAAAAAATTTGGAACTCAGATAACTCAAAATCATGTAAAAGTCGATAACTGGTTTTTCCTCAAAACCACAGATATATATTAGGGTGTCTCTTAATATGCAAAAAAAATGTTTGCTCTTTTTATTATGTAAATTTCTAATTATTTGCATTCATAATTTAATGCATACATAAATTCAATTATTCAAAAATAAATTGTTTACTGGTATAAACTTGATATTCAAAACAACTTTCCAAATAAAAAAAAACGCATACAAAAACTAGTTGAAAATATTTATTCAAATTTTGATTTCCACATCACGTAGCTTGACTAATTAATTTACATCCCTTGATCTGTACAGAGTAATGATACAAATCGATTAAAGAGTTGGATTGTTTTTCAGTGAAAAGAAAGAGGAATGCGGAATGTTTATTAAACTTCTTGCCAATAAGATGAGGAATGCTTATAAAGTAACTAAATTCCAAGGAATTCACAACCACTCAATCAAGGGAATCGACACAGTAATTTTTTACATTTTTCAGTAATTATTTACAAAACATTAAATATTAAAATTTTTATTAAATTATTTATTAATATATAAATTATTAAATTACTATTAAAATTAAATATTAAAAATAATGATTGATAATCACTTGTATATATTTATTTTTAACTCTTATTTTTCAAATTTGATGTATTTAATTTCATTGCTTGACATTTTCATCATAGATAAGCAGTAAGGAAGAAAACCCTGATGATGACTTTGAAATGCGACTGGACACTTGCTTGCAAAATT
This sequence comes from Tanaodytes sp. ZL-2020, assembly GCA_022816965.1. NCBI lineage: Eukaryota > Metazoa > Arthropoda > Insecta > Hymenoptera > Scelionidae > Tanaodytes > Tanaodytes sp. ZL-2020. The sequence continues at coordinate 3,793 of JABFQH010000097.1, read as the reverse complement.
TAAAAACATTTATATTGGATATTTTCGAAAAAGAAGAACGCATGATTACTCTGGAAGCAATATTAGAAGAATGGAAGCAAGAAGTTAAGGTTTCTGAACCCAGTGTAGAACCTGAAGCCACGTTCAACAAAGTTTTTCAAGATGATCCTAATCATTGTCCCGAAAACGTCAACGACAGCATCGACGAAAAATTTGATGATTCATATGTCAAGGACTTAGCAGCACTATCAGATTCTAAATCATTAGAAGTTGCGAATGGGGTTGTCGAAGATGACGCAGAGGGTAATTTAGTCCTGAACATTAGTTTGGCTGAAAATTTTATGTTTAAAGAAAAATCTAAAGGTAGACCTAAAGGGAAATGTTCGAACGTAATTGGTTTAGAAAACCATGACAAAGAAGGTTTAAAACCTTTTAAAACTTTGCCGGACTTCGATAAGAAAAAAATTATCTTAAATTGGATTATCCCTGATGCAGCGTCTGCATGATTAATAATATATTAACTTACGAGTATAAACTAAAGGAGGAAGATGTACCTATTTCTTATACCAGTTTAACAGATTCTTTAATGGATCCATCTGTGGACGTATCGTTGATAGAATATCATTGTGAAGTCGACGCTTTTAACAAAATAATTCAAATAGTTAAAGCAAAGAAAGATGCAAATATTTTCCATTGTGGTGTATGCGAGAAAATCTTGTCCAAGAGTTCAATAGCTTGTGAATATTGTCTAATATGGTATGATTTTAAATGTGTTAAAATTCGACGAAGTCCAAAATCAAACGAATGGTATTGCAACTTTTGTAAAAAGTCAGAGTGAAATTGTATTTTGATAGTTTTTTTCTATTTCGTATCGATGACAATTTTAATAATATAAAGTATAATATTCAAGTTATTACTGTAATAATAAAAACAGAACGTTATTAATTCTTATTGTAATCATTTAAACAAAGTTGTCTTAATATATTAACCATACAATGTTAAAATTATAATACATTTATAATAAGAAAATGAAAATGTAGTATGAACATGATTTTTTCAATAAATTTACTCAAAAACAATAAGGTCGTTTTTAATACTAATGTTAATTGAAAATATCTGTAATCTTATATGTAATGTTGTACACGTAAAGGGAATTTTTTTTTATTCCAATTACTAGATCCATAATAATTCACGATAATCTCATATTGAATTTTGTTCAATTATTTTCTATGTCTTGCATCAATTGTCAAAAATATTGAATATCATCTTTTTATTATCAACAAAAAGTTAACGTTTTGAACGTAATTAATATTTGAGAAAATAAGACGCGTTAATCTTTGATACTTGTACAACACAGGGGGCCAATTCTCTAATCAACTAAATGGGTTCCAATTGAAGTTTGAATGCACTCTCATATTAATAATGGTAAGGCTATGTTCAGAAATTAGTTAGATCGCATTTAATTGATTACAGAATAGGGCTCCAGCCCTCATAAAATTTAACTATTAAATACATGATTTTGTTTATGAAACAAAAAAAATCAATAAAAATAGTGCAATTTTATATTTATAATGAATAAAAAATGAAATCAATGTATTAAAACAAAATAAATCAGGTTTTTCGGGTTTTCCGGTTTCGGGTTTCTAGTTTTAGGGTGCGAATAGACACATCCATTTTTAAATGAACAAACATTTCTTCAAAAGCCCAGTTTGCATTGATTTTAATTTTGTACAAATGACTCCATTAAAAAAAAAAGAATTTCTTATAATTTGTCAACATTAATACATTATTGTGAACTTCACAATATTTTTCATTTTTTTTGGAAATAAATAATTATAGTTGTTATATGACATTTATTGCATACCTGGATTTTGTATCGAATCAACATTTGTTTTGGTCGACAAATATCGATGATGTGATAACGACCTGGATATTGTTCGTATTCCTTAAAAAAAGATTACGCATAAACATTTGTTGTCATATAGATGATGTAAAATAAATGTCGGTTTAAATAAATTACCTACCGGTTTTGCTAAGTATTTGCGATATGACAGTAGTCATTTTGAGGTTGACTGTTATCGAGGGCTAAAAACACCCCACGAAAACACAAGTACGCCAGTAATACGTGATTTTTTTTAATATTAGTTGGAGTAAATATAAAGTTTCATTAACCTATGAACATGGTTGCTTCAAATAAATGATTTGAGTGATTTTGTGAGGGCAACAGTGTGAAACGTGTTATTCCGCTGGTAAATGACAAAGACAAATATGTAGTTGAATGAGATTAGTTAACGAGAACCAATCGGTCAATTTATTTCTCTTAGACTATTTCATTATTGGTTCGTGTTAAAACTTGGGGCAACTTATATAAACGTTTAAATCAAGGTTACACATGCATCGTGTTGCAAATAATATTAAGAATGATACTACGTATGAATTCAAAGACTTTAAAATTTTGAGTTTGCAAGGAAGTATAGCATAAAATAATAAAACTAAAGTAATCAGAAGAGAGCGTTCGAGGGTACATTAAAAGCATAGAAGACTTGGATTGGGTATTTCCAGTAGAACTATCAATTCTTCGTGTTCCATATTGAGCGGTAAATTCAAAATTCTTAAATTTGGATTGTTTTGAAAATCAAACCAATCGTTTCATTTATTACACAAACGAGTATCTTTTAGTTATATTTTGATTGTGTATTTTTGAAATATGCAAAAAAATTTGAATTCCACAATTCCAGCCCACAAAGTTGATTTTGGAACATAATCTATAGACAATGCAAGTATTTTCGACTATCTTTGTTGACGTTAAATGTAAACAAATACGTCTGCCTTTGTTTTACACATTGCATTTCGAGTTACTTGCGTTGTCTATAGGTATGTTTAGCGCTACATATATATATCAAGGAATTATGATCACAGGGGTTGATAAATAACTGTACTTTTTTTCATCATTTTATATGTGATTTATTTACATTTAATGAACATTTGCATTAATACTTATTTGACATGAACGATTCGATTAAGTAGTTGTTTTCTTCTTTCATCGACCTTTAAAACTATAAAAAACCAAAAAGAAATGCTGATTAAATCATGATATCATTGTGAACAGAAATAAATCAAGACTAAATCAAATTAAATCTGATTTTTTGTCTACAATACACACTAACCATAGTAATAATTTATGGAAATCTTTTGTTTATCAACTTTTTCTTCAATGATAATTATGTTACAATTACTTTGAATCAAACAAACCGAAGAAAATGTGCGTGCAACAAAAATGAAAAAATATTAGCATTGCAATAAATGGAATTTTTGATGAAACCCAATAAGGCATCGTTCCGTATGCGCTATTTGAAAGATTTTTTCTGGAAAAACAAAATAATAGTTAAACATGTCAGAAAATTGTATTACGTTACTAATGTTTCGATTGTGTGTTTCTGTGTTTTAATATTTTTATTTTAATATGAATAATACGGTGTTTGAACAAAATTTCAGTATACTAATAAATTTGGCGTTTAGTACTTAACAAAAGGACTTATCTGCTATGGAAACATATAGGTTCGAAGTCATTCTACTAATATTAATGAATTTTCATCAATTTTCGTAGAAATGTGTAAAGTAGGTTCTTTTAAACCGGTAGGATAAAACGACATAGGGATAAATTTATACATGAACTATGCATTTTTTGAAAAAAATTAACAAAACTTGGTATATTAGAGAGCAAAGTTTAGCTAATTCCATCAAAAAACTCGGTATCTTAGAAAAATTCCCTAGAAAACGGAATCTATTTTTTTCAGATCAAGCTGCTCATAGA
>JABFQH010000096.1:0-11265 GCA_022816965.1 Tanaodytes sp. ZL-2020 | reverse complement strand
CCAAAATAATAATCTATGAATGATATTAGAACATTTTTTTAAAATTTTTGATGAATTTCACTTTTTTCAATGTAAAAATGTTATTTTTAAATTGTGCTAAATGATTCAATCCACCTGCCATTAACCAAATTTGAAAATCATATAAAAATAATTCAAATAATATTCATAGAATATTATAATAATATTCTTGCAATATTCGATTTATGTTCACAGAATATTATTTTGGATGGACAAATAATATTCCTGCAATGTTCCTAGAATATATTATTTCTTACTTTTAAGAATATTCTCAGAGTATTCATAGAATATTCTTTCCCCATAGGGTTACTTATTGTTGAAATTAAAACTATGGCGTGATCGACAAACAAAAATATTTCTTCAAAAAAAAATATAATATATGGACTAATAGAACGAAACTAACGACGCAACGAAATTCTAAGAAAAAATATATACAGAAGTTCAACTGTTTACATCGCGGTTCCCGCTCATTCGCATTGTCGCTTGTGACTCGTGCGCTTCGATTGAAACTGTGCGTGAAGATGGATTTCGGTTTCGTGAGGAATTCACTGGAAAAATGGGGTTTGTCGATGTGGGCAGAACTGTTTATTGGGAAGTGAATGTTTATTCATTGTTTTAAATATCCTATCTTTGATACTTTAACCTATAAACAGGTTAAATCTTGTCGAATCTTAATTCATTCAATAATTGATATTTATGTTTACTTTTTTTGTTTCTTTCTTTTCTCCAAGAAAAAAATATCGACACTCAAAGATTTTTAACTATGCCAGAAAAAGTTGTTAAAAAGGTGATAAACACGATGAACGACGTTCAGACTTTTTTGGAAAAAAGACAGCAATATTTAGATAATTTAAATGATTCTGACAGCATTTCGGTAAGAAAAAATTTTATTCTGAGTTATATTCAAAATATTAGTTGAAATCTCAAAATAGTTTTGCATTTAATTTTAGTAATATCATAAACAATAGTTAAAACTTCAAATATATTGAATTTGTGCTAGAAAAAAGCTTTGTAAAACAATTGTTTTGATAGGAAAATGAATGCAATTTATATTTATAACATAAAATTAAATAATTTTGTTTTCAAATTTTATAAACCAGCGAAACTTATTTTTATATATTACAGTTAACGAACATTCGTTAGTACGTGTATGGGCATGGGTACGGGTGACACGGGTCACGGGAGTCAAGTGTAAGGGTACGGGTAGCACGGGTCAGATTCCCGAAGATTCGCGAGGACGGGTGGCACAGGGGTGGGCTAATTCCCTATTATATAATTATTATTTTATATTATATATTATTATATAATTATAAATCATTATTATAATAATTAATAATTAAATTCAAATTAGTAATTTATTTTCTGTTTATTTTTACAGGTTACCAACGATAAATCAACTGATGTATCCGAATCGGATGGGAAATGTACGTTGAGGACATGAAAAATCAATTGCGAATATACTTCAAACTCAAACAATTCAAAAAAAATCAGCCAGTTCTACACAAAAGGATTTTGTTTCTACAGTGACTTCTGCGCAAGTGGATTCTTCGATGAAAAAACCTTCTCAATCAAAAAACTCCATAGACCTTACCAGCCAGCGAGACATTGTACAAAGTCCGGCTTCTACGTCAAAAACGGTAATTTCTCAGGACATTGGAAAAACTATCGACATTTTTAATCTAGTAAGTATAATTATCATCAAAAGATATTCTTTTACTTTTATGTTTTGTAGTTTTTGAAAAATTAATTTATATATTGAATAGTATATTTTCCTTGTACTTTTGATTAATTAAAATTTACTAATTAATAATAAATTATTATAAATTAATAATTTAGCATTAATAATAAATTTATTAATGCTATGTTTAGGATTATGAGCAGCTTCTAAAGAAGTGTATCGATGGTAGGATTGTACTCTCCTATTACAAAAAGAAAAACAAACTACATTCAAAATCCCGCCAGGATCTTGTACGCGTTATTATTAATCTGCTATTGTCCAAATTGTATAACGACGAAATTGGGTAAATAATCTTTACATAGCATATTTCATAGATATTTGATATGATTTCCTTCCATATACAGCTGCGAAATACGTAAAATTTGTCAATGATATATACAGTTTAATCTATTACGTGTTTTATTCTAATTTTTTATTCAATTTGTTTAAACAATCATCTATAATAAAATATTGTTGAGGCAGATCAATTCTCCTTTAAAATTCATTTACATGTATTCTCCTGAACAAAATCAAAGTCGAAAAGAAAACAAAAATTCATTTCCTAAATAAAATTTTTCTGTTTTTTGACTTAATAACAAAATGTCTACAATTTGTTTTAATAGTTTATCTACTTTTCTTATTTTTTTTTTCTTCATGTATTACAGAACTCCATTAACCAACGCTCATTTTGAACACATATCAAAAAAAATAGTGAGCCTTTTTCCAACAGAACATGCGGAGGTATACTACGTCGCTCCAAAAACTGAAGGTCCACAACAAAAAGTTTCAAAGGGCAAATTAGTGGACTGTTATCGTAATAAATTACGGCAATGCAATAAAATTGGTGTAACATTGAAAAGAAAAAGGACATCCGACGATGACGATGATGGAGATCTGAATATTTCAGCGTCAAGTATGTTATGTTTCAATAAAACGTACGATTTCGTCAATTTTTTAAATTTTATAAAATGATTTAATTCGAATTTGTTTTTATATAGAAAGGCGTGCCTGCGATCAATCGTTGAACTGGTTGAAATACAATTCAGCTCCATGGTCTTCAATTGGAAAACACCGGACTACATCTCGCGTCCTCCGGTTAGATATCCTCAAAACACTAGGTGGAAACGTACACAATATATTTCAAGAATGGCCTATTCTTAAGCAGCCGCTTGGGTACTCTCTGGTATAAACATTAACTTTTGAATTGAATAGTAATTCCTGAACTTGCATTTGTAATCTAGTCTATTTTTTTGAATATCATAATTTTTAAATTACATAATTTTATCAATTTCAATTTTCACTTGCCTAAGATTAACTGTGAATTAATGCATTTTTTATAATATTTGAATCAAAATTTCTGATAAGCTGTTAAAATTGAGTTATTCATCAACGCTTTCAAATTATATGTTCATTTTCGTAAAAATGATATTCACTCTAAAATATTCATCTAAAATAAATTTATGCAGTTCATTTATATATAATTGTGAAAATTGTAACGATTGGTTCAAAAAACAAGCAGCGTTCTCAGAGTGTAATATGTAATTATTTATTTTAGTTGGAATCTGATTACGATGCGTCAATGGGACAAGAGTTTGACATTTATACGAAATGGCCAACCTTTTCTGAAAAACTAATTCGCGTGACTGAAGCTGCAATAAACAATCATAAGGAGTTTGAGAAAGTTTTTCAAGAAGCTAAAAATTCAACTTGTAAAGGTAAGCTGTTAAAAAGGGTTATTTCCTAATACCTCTATTATATTAAGAAATTTTATCTGTATTTTATCATGATTTTTTCATCAACATTTTAGAATACCGCGACGTTGTTCTGTTATTATATTTGGCAGTTTTTTGCCCACCTGATGCCAGACTGAGAATAAATAAAAATAAACAGTGGAGACCGTCAATTGCAGAATCAATTAGTGGATTTATTATGCATGTTAAAGTAAGATCATAAAAATTGTGAAATATTTTCTTGATATTAAATACATTTTGTATTTATATTATTTACATATTAGCCAATAAAATAACAGTATTTCATTTTTTAATGTACTTAATTTAATAAAGATATTATTTTGTTAGAGTCCAGCGGATCTTGAAAAAAAAATTCGTGCACACAGAACAAAATTGGAAGGTTGGTCACAAACCGTACAACCTTACATTATAATTGTTGGTGCAGAACTATCTAAAATACAGGACTACTATATAAATGTTGAAGATGTTCTATATAAAATGGATAATATTCTCAACGCAGTTGATGTAATCTTCAAAATTTTCCATGTTTTGGATGTAAAGTATCCGGTCGAGAGTGAGCAGATCTGGCTGTTGATTCAAACTTATATTTACAAGAAGACAACTAAATGGGACAAACACATTAAATCCGTCATATTTGCACGAGATAAGTTGGATGCCGCTAAAAAAAAGTAGTTCGGGTAAACCAAAGACTGCTACGAAGACTTTTTACCCGTTAATCGTTAAGAAGTTATAATTTAAAATGTTACGTTGATTCTAGATTACTTTTGTTATAAAATTTATCACTTTAAACTTTATTTTATATTTTGTTCGCAGTTAGAGGTTTCATGATGTTTGTCTGTTATTCATGCAAGTCGACATTTACTAGCATAAGTCAATTGATCGGCCATTTTAATAATCAACATTCGCACCAAACTCTCGATAAATTTGTCTGTCAGCAAAATGATTGTAACCGCGAGTATGACAATATCAATATTTTCAAAAGGCATCTCTTAAAAAAGCACTCTAACTTTAGTTCAACAATTACACCCGTAAATCGGCGCGATTTTACATACGTGGATCTCGTCACTCAATATGAGAATCCGCAAGATGAAGAGTTGTTGGATTTGGATAATCTCTTCAATGACGAATCTTTGAACGACTTGCCAACCGAATATGAGCAAATTTACGTTCATGATGATGCGCGACTAGTGGATGAATCAGCTTTGTATTTATCGAAATTGTACAATGAAACCTCGTTCCATCGCCAACAAGTTCAAAGAATAGTAGATTTAACCGAGAATTTTATTAACAAATCTGTGATTTCAAGATTAGAAGAAAGTTTATTGGTCACATTAAATCAAAATACTCTCAGCAACGAACTTCAATTTCAAATCTTAGAACTTCTTAATTTTTATAAGAAACCTTTTAAAGATTTAGATACAGAATACAAAAGGATTAAATATTATAAAAAAAACAAGTATTCATTGAACCTGAAACTTATGTCATAGGCGATGGGCGAAAAACATTACGTTCTAACGGAAAATTCAGTATTGTAACAACGAACGTTACCGGTCAATTCATCTCTATAGCAAAAACTCTGCAATGTTTATTTAAAATCCCCGGATTTTTAAAAGCTGTATTAGATTACAAAGAAATTTTACAAAATGACACTGAAGTTATCTCTAATATTGTTCAAGCTGAATTGTTTAAAAAAATAGAAAACCATTTTCCGGGTAAAGTAGCGTTGCCTATCATCTTTTATTATGATGATTTTGGCGTTAATAACATAATGGGATCGAATTCAGACAGTGATAAAATGGGTGCAACTTATTTTTTAATCGGGTGTTTACCACCACAATTCATGTCAAAAATTGAAAACATTTTTCTCACATTAATGTTTGATACCGATCATAGACTCGAACATGGTAACAGAGCGTCGTTTTTACCACTTTTAAAAGAATTTAAATATCTAGAAAAACACCCGGTTTTCACAATTATTAATACCGACATCTATGTTAGTTGTACATTGATAATAGGAGATAACCTTGGCATTCACGAAATTTGTGGATATGTAAAGAGTTTCTCAGCTACGTATCCATGCCATTTTTGTAAAATTTCTTTTGGTGTATTAGGTACAACGACAAGCGAGATAGAAACTCTTATGCGAAACGAAGAAAACTACGAAAATGACGTTCAGTTAAAAGATGTATCAAAGACCGGAATTCATGAACGATGTGTCTTCAACGAAATATCGTACTTCCATGTTCTATTCAGTGCTGCTTGCGACATTATGCACGACCTGTTTGAGGGCGTCTGCCATGACGATTTGACGAAATTGTTAAATTATTACATTCATGATTTGAAACTCTTTTCCTTATTAGACTTAAATGACCGCATAATTGGATTTGATTATGGTGTTATTGATTCCGCGAATCGTCCACCACGTTTGAAAAAAGAAAAATTGTTGTCTGGCCGTTTAGGATATTCTGCATCTGAAACGATATGTATAGTTAAGTATTTAGGGTTGATAATAGGTGACTTAATTCCCGAGAATGATGCACGGTGGGACTTATACATCGTGCTAAGGGCTATTGTCGATTTAGTATTGGCGAAATCAGTAACCGAGCAAGATATTATTTATTTAACTAATTTAATAACCGAACATCATGAAATCAAAATCACTTTGTTTAACTGTCGATTGAAACCCAAAGATCACTACATGTTGCATTACGGCCGAATCATCCGTCGGGTAGGACCTTTGGTAAACATTTGGTGTATGCGTCCCGAGGCGAAGCATAAAAATTCAAAATTGGTCGCACACATCATAAATTCGAGGATCAATTTACCATACACATTAATGGTTAAAGATCAGCTGAAATTCGCTTGTCGATTACTTAAGCAGGAAAAATTGGAGGACATTATTAATTTTGGAGAGGTGATTAAAAGTTTCGATGCCACGCGTTACCCTATACATATTCTAAATAGGATAAATTTAGTGTTTAAATGCGTAGAAGTGCAAGGATTCACATACAAGCCGAAAATGATCCCCACAGTAAATGTAGATAATGTTCTCCCTACTTTTGGGATGATTGAAATTATTTCGATTGATAATGGAAAACCGTTTTTTGTTTTACGAGTTTTGCATACTCTGGGATTTTCGCAGCATTACAATGCATACGAAGTTCGTATTGGTAACAATTTTACGACTTTGACAGGCGATAGCTTTTATAAATATAATGTTTCGACAATTACCAGTGGTAATACTGGAGATTTGTTTGTTGTAAGCGATTAATAAACTATATTTTTGCATTTTTGTATTTAATTTCTCCTGAAATTTCCAAAGATCAATAGTATTGAATCATATAAATCAACATTTAATTTGGTATAAATTGGTTTCTACAAAAAATGTATTGTACAACCAAACAAGAACTAAAATGATTTTTTTCTCACGTTTTACGAAACGTTTAACGAAACTATTTTAGTTTTAGTAACATAATTGTTTCAACTAAATTGTTTGGTTGGTACAATTTTGTCACCATATTTTTGTTACACAAACAAAACTATTTTTGCTGTCGTAACAAAATTAAATCAACTTAATTTCTTTTGTTGATATCGTTTTGTTAACATGTTTTTGTTGGACTAACTAAATTTTTCTTGTTACCGTGACAAAATTGAATTAACCAAATTGTTTTAGTCGGTATAGTTTTGTTAACATGGTTTTGTTAGCAGAACGAATTTTTTTTGTTCTCCGGACCAAATTTTGTTAACAAAATTATTTTGTTGAGTAAACTAATAATTTAGTTGGTCATATATTTACTAAATAATTTTGTTAAGACAACCAAATTTTTGTTGTCACAACTAAACAGTTTTCTGAGTGGTTGTATCAATGTTAAAATCTTTGACTCAAGGTTGAAACAAAGTTAAATCAACTCTGTGTTCCCTTAGGGTTAGAACACTTTAAATAATCTAATAAATGCCATTCTTAAAATACCTACTTTGTTTTAACACATAATACAAACCCTATCGTCGCATAATATTAAGTAATATAATGGGCACATAAAAAGTCATATAATATTCGTACAATATAATACACAATTCACAATTATTCACATATATTTTAAAAAAATGTATTTAATAATTAATTTGAATAATGATGTATAACATTTAAGTACAAAGGTATTATTCGAAAGACTGTTCGTAGCCGGTAATACTACACTCAGAGAAATTTCCCGCGTAGAAAAAATAGGTTGGCTCCACCTTGGGCAAACCTTGGTATGACCTTGGCAGACCAATAGCGAAGCTCTAGCCAAGCTTCAGCCAAGCTTTAGCCAAGCTTTTTTTCCACGCGGGTTTAGATGAAAAAACGCGACCGCCATTTGATATATTGCTATGTTTTACTGCGATTTGTAATTGTACTATATGTATTACGATAAATTGTAATACTATGTATCCAAAAAAAAGGCCCGTGAAAAAAAAATTTGGACCTACCTGATTTATGCATTGAATTTCCATATATAAGTGTATAAAACATCCAACATGCATAGATAATGCATTTTTTATGTAATGTCCAAATTTCCAAGTATAGTCGCGTTCGGGAGTAAGCGCTGACAGCGCTGGCAGCGCGCTGGCAGCACTTTCAGCGGTTATTTCACAAGTTTGCAGTGTTAGCAACAAGATTACATGAAACACGGTATTCTCACGATTTTGACACCTTGTCTTTTCCATTTTGAAATCGTGCATTAATTTGGTTAAAGTTTCTAATGATTATAAAGAAAGTGCATTTTTCAAACAATATTTTTGATTACAAAAATTAAATAAATTAAATTTGATATTTAATTCGCAAATGTATTTCAATTTTAATCCAATCAAATGATTTTATGTTTTATATTTAGGTGTACTTGGAGCAATTAATGGCTCACATATTCATATTTTAAAGCCAGGTTGGGCAGACGGAAATAGTTTATCAATATTTTTTTTATCTGGAAAGCCATTTTTCTGTTGAAAATGTTTCGCAATGAATTCACATCTTTCTTGAGAATGAGAATTTCAAAAATAATTTCCCTATTCTTTTTACAGTACAAAAGGCTGCTGATTTTCTTAAATTAAAGCGGTCCGAGAGTTGCCTGCAATTTACATAAAATTATTGTTTCTTGTAAGGTTTGATTTTGTTCTAACATCAGAAATTATAAATTAGACAACAATGTCCATCAATTAATTTAGTAAATCGATAATTTAATATTACTAAATGCCTCGGTAGGAGCTAGGTACTAGAGATATACACTCAGAAAAATTCAATAGGAAAAATTCCTATTGACGTATGAAAAATTGCTATGTAAAACGTTTTTGGTCATTATATGTAAAAAAACAAGAAATATTACCATGTTTCAAAGCAAAATAATCTGTTTAGAGAGTGAACTTCCCCACAAAAAACAATCATCTTTCCATCATCATCATTAAACATGATGGTATAAAAGTTTGCTGAACGCAATGCGATTGGAGCAGGATTACATTCCATATCAACAGTCGCAACTCAATTTAACCACTAATTTCAATTCTCTTCACAACAAATAATAACTTTAATCAACAACCCACACTGCCAATACTTTTTTTATAATTATTATAAATTTTAACGAATTTGATGCACGATTTCAAAATTGAAAATACAAGGTGTCAAAAGGTAATAACAACGCGTTTCATGAATTCTTGTTGATAACACTTCAGAATTGTGAAATAACCGCTGAAAGTGCTGCCAGCGCGCTGCCAGCGCTGTCAGCGCTTACTCCCGAACGCGACTTATAATAAATACATCATTTTTGCATTTGAAATACATATTATGTGTAAAACATTTTTCCCTGGGTGATATTTTCAAAAAGAAAACTTTCCGCAAGAAAAACAAAAACTTAACGTACATACAAAGTAATTACTTATAATTCTCCAGTCCGATGAAACATAGTAAATTTGCATCAAACATTTCTCTCAATGTACTGCAAATAAGCAAATAAGATTCCCACCCTGTGTAACACGACGTTGAATGATTTTTGATGGGCCCTGCTATGAATTTTCGCACTCTTAAATAAATGCATTACGGTATGCATCATCTGTTTACCGTAAACAATTTTTTTATCGAAGAAAGTAATTCATTTATATCAATGAACATAAAATTACTCGAAATGTAATAACTCTGATAGCCACCCTGGTGCAAGGAACATACTGTTTTCAGCTTCAAAAATTGCAAACTTAATCAGTGTGTTATTTGCAACCGAAAAAATACATTTCTGTGTGCTTTTTCCCACTATTTAATCTTTAATCATTATGTTCATATGCAATTGTATCAGTCAGCTCATTACCGGTGTATTATTGTTTATAATAAAATAAAACAGTGAATTTTTATTGATAATGTGTAAATCATTTAGATTTTTCGGAAATTTGTTAACATTTCTGTTGATAAAATATTATTGATCACAAATGAAATTAATGTAATTGTTAATAACAATTGATAAAAAAACTCCTACAATTTGTTGAATAAGTTGAAGTAATTGTATAATGATTTTTAAAACGATTATTGTTAAAAACAATTATTGTTAACAAAATAAACTTCTCAAACCGCAAAATGTCCGCAAAATCGTTTTTCATAATAGCCGTTTTTCGTTTCTAAATTGTCCTAGTGAATCGGTAATTTACAATAATTAACAATAAAATATTATGAAAAAAGCCAATCGATTTAATCTTGCATAAACACAATGGTTTATAATCGAATAGTGGGAAAAAGCACATACAAATGTGTTTTTTCGGTTGCAAATAGCACACTGTTTGAACTCGATATTTTTGAAGCTTAAACAGTGTGTTTCTTGTACCAGGGTGCGTATTTCATACTGACAAACCACTAATATGTGTAAAAATTTAAAAATGCATATCACTGCAGAGATACATATAAGCTATAATAGACACACGTAAATGTATGTAGTTATTTTTAACCAGGGATCATGGATCAAAATATTAAAAAAAATTAAATATGAATCGTATTATTTATAGCAATTTTTACAAAAGTTGTTCATCAAAATATTATGTTTAAAAATTAATTGCTATATTTTTATATTCATAGAAACGAAGTGGAGATTGAACTAAGAGAGTTGCAAGATAGGTATAAATTACTAGAAGAAAAGTCTAAGAACTTATATGATTTGACTTGCGATTTGAAAGAACAAAAAAATCATAAAGGTAATGAGTATAATTTCAATTGAGATTGAGGTACTTATATTTAAATCATACAATAATGTAGTGGTATTAATTGATAACGTAGAAAGCATGCCTACGGAGAACGAAGTAATCTTGTTTGGAGAATTAAAGAACGCACGGAGTCAAATTTCCTTATTACAGGATCAAATTCAACAGTTCGAGGTTGAAAAAGAAAAATTTCTTCAAATATTCGAAAGCAAAGTACTATCATGATCTTAATTATACCACGAATTTTTCTGATCCTAATACACCATTGATTTGTCTTATTTCCCATACAGATACACAATGAAGATGAAGGTTTAGAAGCTGAAATTCTACTTGAAAAGGCAAATCATAAAAAATTAAATACTAAATACGATAAACTTAAGCATGATCATGATAAATTGTGAGTTATACAACCAGATTAATTTATTAACACATGATCACTCAAAATGCTCAAATAATCACAATCATTGATTAAAATTGAACAGCGTGATTAGTTTGAAAACAAATCCGTTGATTAATCATGGCGAATTATTTTCTTCTTCGCAATAAACGAAAAATTCACTCGTTTCAGATCAGGAG